>UELU01138871.1:13829-61997 GCA_900490025.1 Megastigmus dorsalis
GCCAAGTTGTTATTTTCTTATATTTCGCCGATCCCCGTCCTTTCTGCGCAACGCCGCGCCATTCCCGTCATTTTCGACTCTCACGCTCGCCTTGGCCAAAGGGCAATCTTCGAAATTGGCTCAACGCTCGAAACTCGGACTCGGCCTTACATATATATATATATATACCCCACTGTCCAGGATAAACCTGCGATTGGTCCAAGGATATCGCACGTACGTATACTTCCACACGTCCCCCTCCTCCACAGCCCCGGCTCCTCGCACTCATACATACGTATGTCTGTCAATGTGCGCGTGCGAGTGCAGTGCCCTACAGCTCGACTTTTTAGCTCCTTCGATTTCTATTCCCTGCTCGGCTCTCGGCTTGTGCTGCAGCCGAGCGTGTCGGCATTTGGAAATTTATGATTTTAATTTTAACTCGACCGGTGCTACTGCTGCTGCTGCTGCTGCTGCGCGTAAAGCTGTTGGTCTTTTCCAAACTCTGTGTATGTGTAAGGTATACATATGGCATCGATTTCTATGCGTGCAAAGTGGGAGTGGATGAAAGCTTTTTCGCTCTGTTGCAGTTGGGCATATCCTTGATTACGTTGATTAGGCAGTGTCGCTTCGATTTTGCGTTATAGATGGTTAGGTATACATAGCTGAATATGTTATATTTTTAGCTGGGATATTTACGAAGTTATGGAAGTTGAATTGGGAGGGGATCAAAATAAATGAGCAAGGGTTACAGGAAATGTAAAAAGTGGTATAAGGGTGTGGGGTGTTGAGAAAGTGTGATGTATAAAAAGTTTTGCAAACAGTCGGAGGTTATTTTTTTTTTCCTTTGGGTATTGATTTATTCCCCCTCCGAGTGAGCAATTTGAAATGGCACTTTTTATGAGAGTGAAAAATCGATTCCCACTTGATTTAAAGTTTTCTCAAAAATACAGTCCAGGCCACATATTTTTCTCATTGCACTCGACATGAAATTTGAATTCATCTCGGGAGCAACGCTAAAAGAATGGTAATAAACGAATACTCGCATGTGCCCTGTATTTATTTTTCATTTTTCTTCGAAGTAGTAGATTTAGAAAATATAACCGCGACTCAAGGGGGTCATTGGAAAAAATCGTAAAAAAAACACGTATCGCGAGCGCACGCGCGCGAAAAAGTCGCATTTTACGACATATAAGAAACGTATATTTCCGGCGTTCCTTCCTTCTCTTCTCGCCTTTTTTTTTAAGGACGCGGATCAAGATAAAAATGTATTAGATTTCTCGTTTCGTTCTCTCTCCCCCCTCTTCGCCCCGATCTCTCTCTCTCTCTCTCTCTCTCTCTCTCTCTCTCTCTCGTGCTTCCCTTCCTTTATTTTTCGCAACTCTGGCGTGAGCGAGAGCGAACGGAAGACGTATCGCTCCAAGTTTTCGCGCCGGATATATTTTCGCGCGGTGTATCGAGTAACGATTCGAGACTGCTTTCGGATGTATTTATTGGTTCGATGCCGCGCGTGTGTGTATGTATGTGCGGAGAAACGAGAAAAGTAAGCGCCGCGCGCGCACTTCTACTGCTATCAGATGAGAAAAATAAAAAGAGAAAAAAGAGAGAGAGAGAAAAAATTACGATCGGTAGCTCTGCAGAGGCGCACATACATGCACGCGCGCAAGGGGGAGAAAATGGAGAAGTTAATGAGAGAAAAATTTCTTGCAACAGCGTGTGAAACAAATGTACGGCGCGCGGATTTAAACGGGACAGTGGTAATGTGGAAATTAATGGGATCGCTGTGAATTATTGCTCTATTACGGGATTGCCGGTGCTTAACATGAAATTCATTTATTTGGATTTTAATTATTGGACTTTTGCCGGACGATATATTTGGATTTATATAATTGCTGTTTTAGACAACCATTTTTCAAGTTTCGTATAAAACACCAGGCGTTGGGGAGCTATATAGAAGAGTGACCATATTTCGCTATTGAAATAACTCGATTTCAAAATTGATTAAAAAAAATTCTAATCTATCAGAAAAGAAAACTATAATCTTGAGAACTACCTGAAAGTTAATTACAATTCGAATAACTGCGCTCGTATCCGTTGCCCATCATCGACTCTTACTGAAAAAAAAGTTGCGGCACCTAAACTCTGAATTACAGCATCACCATCGCTTCTATTACATTCGTCATAAAAAAGCAGTAACTCATAGAGGAAAAGTTGTACGAAAAGCAAGCCCAATAAATCGTTGCACATTTCTAACCCGAAACAAGGCAGGCGCAGGAAAACGCACACAGAAAAAAAAAACAAGAAGTATAGAATACACATCGGGGGATCGAGAATGGAAGCACAGCGGAAACGCAGCGGCAGCAGCAGCGGCAGCGGCAGCAGTCCAGAGCAGCGTAAACTTTATCCGGAACGTCGACGACGAGTTGCGCGACGACGACGAAGGGGTATAGCCGCCGTGAGCGGCCAGGCCAGTCAGCCTTCGATTTGTCTCGCGTCACTTGCGGCCCAGAGCCCTGTCGCAATGACAGATCGAGCTCGAGTTCCTCGGCTCACGGAGCACGAGCGAGCGTTGATTTATTCCGATACAGCTCTCTCCCTCTCTCTCTTTCTCTCTCTCGCTTCCCCTTCGCCCCCTCCACACTGCTATATTCTATCTCGTTCTCTGCTGGGGGGTGAGGAAGATTCGCATCTGTCCGTTTTCCCTCGATATATCTGGCGATTGTAGGCGCGCGGAAAAGGGAATGCTTGATGCGTGTGGCCACGGGGAGAAAAATGGAGGAGAAGAGGGGAGAATTGGGGTCGAATTGGAAAAGTGGATGTAGCGGATGTTGTAATAGCTGCTACTTCGAGAACTGGACGGAAACTGGAGGAAATGCGCTTCTCTGAGCGTTGGTTTGTGTGAGTCGCGGAACTTTGGGATGTGGATTTGGGGGGATCGTTGTCGCCGATTAATTTAGCAACTTTCTACGGACGAGTTTAATGAGAAATCTATGTGGCCAATTACAACACAGAAAGGAAAGGGAAGGGTAGTCTTTTTTTTAAATGTACTTATTTGTTTATCAATGACTGCGTACCAGATAGTAAAGTAGGTTATAGAAGATTTCTTAGCTTGCTGATTATACAGCAATCAACTATTTGTCACAGAATAAATATATTCTGGAAAATGCTCAATTTTATAAGTGAACTTAATTTAATGTAACGATACTGTACTTCTGAATGGAAATAGTAAATGAAAAAAGTAGTAAGAAAAATGAAAAAGTAGAAAAGAAAATTTATTTGCCTGAAGCACTTCAACTCTCCCGCTCCTCAAGTAGTTGGCTGAAAGTGTTTCTCGGCAGGAAAGCTGCAGATACTTACGGAGACCCTCCAGCTAAGTTTTTTATTCCGCTCATGATTCAACCACTATAAGGCCGATTTTGATTCTCCAAGACTGATTTTTTTCTGGAAAAAATTCAACCACGGAATGGCTACTTTACAATTCTCTTAACATATTTTTTTCTCGAAATTTATTGCTGAACGAAATTAAAATTTTGATTAGTAAAATTTTGAAGTAAATGAAACGTATATTGTAAAGTATATTTTACAATATACGTTTCATTTACGTTTTTCTTTCAGCTTATATATTTCATAACATTTAATCCTTCTTATTCATTTTGTCAATGCCATTCATGAAAACAACTTTCGACTTATACCTCGCAAGATCGTACATTACTCATCGATGCAATCATCCAGAAAGCGACACTCAATTCTCGGATAAACTTAAAACCGTCATATATCGATCATGAATTCGCAATCAATCGGTGGACACTTAAGCATCCCAGAGCCTCGAATCATCGCGGCACAGTACGAGACACTCGAGCCTCTGTTTTCCCGCGCGAGGCAGTATACGAAATGTCCGCATACGGCGAGAACTCTAAGAACCCGATATCGCTTGCGACTCGTAAACATAACGATCCTCTGTCATAACTTTAGGTCTCGCTCTGCTGCTGCTGCTGCTACTGCTGCAGCTCTAGGGGGCGAATAATAATAATCCTTGTGTACACATTCGACGGACCGAGTGGTCGCCGTCGTCGCAGCGGCTATAACAGCAGCAGGCCGGCAATGCATCGGCAATCAATTCCATTCCGATTCGCCGTTTCTATTTTTACGCCCGATTACTCGTGGCCGATCACACGCGCACACGCACATACGCACACGCGTGTGTATGATACACAAGCGCCGAAAACCGCAGAGTCGCGTATGTCTGCAGCGCGCTTATCGCCTCTATGCGCCATTACTCCTCTCTCTTTCTCTCGCTTTACACTGTGCAGCGAGTGTTTCACGGTTGAGGTGTGCGTTGTTGTTGACTCTTTTTTTTGGGTTGGTTTAGAGGGCCGCGATGCGTTTTGTGTGTGCGCACGATACTTCGTAGAGAGTGAGAGAGAGAGAGAGAGAGAGAGAGAGTTTCCATCGATTGCGGGAGCTGCAGACGATGGACACTCGGGCGAATATTAATAGGAGATGGGGATTACTGCGGTTTGTTATGGATGTTGCCGATGAAACTCCCTCGAGGGGCTGTTTTAGTGCGCTTCGATGGTGTGTCGTCCTGCTGCTGCTGCTGCTGATTCTATTGCGTATAGTTTACGGGATAACTCGTGTGCGAGTTCAGGCTAACTTTTGCGAGAAATCATTTCGCGCGTATGCCCGCGGATTTAGTTGATTCCTGATGCGACGCCACTGAACTCTGAATTTTTGAACATTTTATTCTTCGCGATAGTTTGTGTCCTTTTAGTTTTGGAAATAATGAGCCGCTCTAAATTTTGCAAAGAAAATATGGTTTTTCTGAAAAACGAAAAGTTCCTACATGTATAGCTGCACGGAGTAACAGTTCTATAGTTTTGAGGCCAGGAACAACAACCTGAATAGCATATATATACGTTGTGCCTGGAAAGAGCGAAAGAGAGTTAGAACGGGAAAAAAGAGAAGGACGACGGCGAACAGAAGCTTTTTGCTCTCTGGAGCTTTTACATCAGCGTAACTTCCTTCCCTCCCGCTCGACAGCGCGCGCTTTTGCCACACTTGCACTGCATATGTATATATATATATATATATAGCGAGCGAGGAAACGTACACACGTACGTCGGTCATTCAGCGGCACCGATGTAAATTTCAGCTCTCGAGGGAGTAGCGGTTGCAGCAGCAGCAGCATCTCTGTATGTGCGTGTGCGTGCAAGTGAGAGAGAGAGAGAGAAGTTGGCTCGTAAATTTCGCCGCCGAGAAAATAACCCGTAAATAATGCAAAGGATCTTTATGCGCCGGAAGATATTTATACGCGTACGAATATGCGGAATGAAAGGGCGACTTTAAAAGCCAGCATCAGCGAGTGCGCGGCTGCATCGAGAGCCGCTTCTACTGTTGCTATTTTTCCGACAACAACGACCACGACGACCACGTCATCGACGACGACGACGAGACGACGTTGGAACGCGTATATATAAAAAGGCACGAGGCGTGTGCACTTTTTTGAAATACTACCCTACCCACCCGGTATTGTTACACACTTTTACTGCTGCGCGCGCGCGACTCACATGCTGCAGTTTACGTTTTGACTTCCTCGCGAGAGAGTATAACACAGAGTAAGAGAGAGAGAGAGAGAGAGAGCGTGAGAGAGAAGTGGGACAAAAGGAATTCATTATGCGCTGTTAAGCACATTCGTCTCGGTCTGTGATGTGCGAAAATATGCCCCCGCGAGTCATGTCTGACAAGCTTGCGATATGTATTGTTTTCGAGCTCTTCTGCGGAATATCCGTGGCTGCTGTGTTTCGTGCTCAGGAATTAGATTTTGTTTAATGGTGGACTGACGTGCTGTTTAGCCATTGAATGGGATTTGACTTTAGTAGGGGATAATATTTGTGATTCATTGAATCAATATCGTATATGAATCGTTAATCTCGATACAAAAATAGAATAGTAAATAATTTCTGTACAAGACTAAATTCTTTATCGATAGTAGATTAGAGTGATTACCGATAACGATGACTCTACAGATTTACAAACAAGCGTACGAGACCGTCATCTATAAAATTAGGAATTTCCAGATTTATATACATTCGTTTTAAACAGTCGCTCCAGATAATTTTCTTCCACCTATAAGCTCGTTTTCAATACTTATACCTTCCCAACCCCTCGACATATACACACACACACAAACACACACACATATTCAACTCCTTATCTGTCACGGTTAAAGACACGTTGTTTTGCTTAGTCGGTTGCTACGTGCGTGCGCCGCGACGCTAAAGCACCAAAAGCCACCGCGCCGCCGCACCACGGCGATCGTCGCGCCCTGATAAGCTATCAAAATTTATCAATTCAGCAACGGGACAGAGTTTCGGCCCTATACATGTATATATATATCGATTTGCGTTCGTCTGCACTGTTGCTCCACACCGTCGTATAATCATATTCTCGCTCGCGTTATGGTTGCGTATACTGTACACGCGAGTGTCACGGTGTGTAATAGGACTATCGGATTCCATTCGCCTCCCTTCCGCGAATGCATGCATACATACTGCACATACATAAGTCTGCGCGTTCGACTCTTTTTCGCAATCGCGTGGATGAGCGCAGCGTAAGAGCATTCCGCGAGTTGACGTCCCATTCTTTCGTGGATTTTTCAACCGCGCGTGCACGTTTTACTGTGCGTCTTTGTGTCGCGCTGTACGCGTATAATTTCTCTCTCTCGGTCTCTCTCTCTCTCCCTCTCTCTGTCTCTCTCTCTCTCTCTCTCGGTGAGCGCGTAACTTCATGCTCATTACTCATCTTTCGTCGTTTTTCTCCGTTTCATCGTGTTTCGCGCACTCTTTCCTTTGCTCTCTTTCCTTTTTTTTTTCACCCGCTGCTTTTGTGTCCCCGCAGAAGCTCTTGTTCCTTTCTTCGCAACTTTTAACTCTCGAATGTCCTCCTCCCTCTCTCTCTCTCTCTCGTTCTCTCTCCGGTTTCTTCTTCTTCGGCGTGAGAGTTTCTAATTTTTCACCCTCGGTCCTCGAATGTGCGCTGCGCTAAAAGTTGCCTCTCTCTTGATGAGTTCCGCTTTAAAAGCGCCGAAGAGGAGAACGAGAGAGAGAGAGAGAGAGTCGAGCGCCAAGTTCGGAATGATATTAAAAATGCTATCGCTGCTAACTCTCGCTCGCTCCGCTTCGGAGACAAACTTTTAAATTTCTCGGGGAGAGGAGGAGGGGGTTAGAGTACAGAGAACGAATATAATGAGATCAATGAATGCTGATGTATCTTTGCTTACTCTTAGACTTTTTCTGCGCGTGGAAATTATACTTTGGAAACAATCCAATATCGTGGCGCTCTTTTTCTTTCCTTATAGCGGAGATTGCGCGACGATATCCCTCTGTGTGTCGTGTTGCCCGGCAACGTTTGTGCGCGAAAAACTTTGCTATTAACCTCGTCGCTTCTGTTTTTTCTTCATCAGGAATCACTGAAACATAGTAAAAATATTATTCAGAGCTGCTCGTTTCTGTAAAAATGGAATTGTTAACAAACAGACGGTCCCCTATTTTTCATGTGAATTAAGGTCTCCTCGTTATGCTCGCTGCGCATAAACGCAGTGTGTAATTCAGGCGCGCGCACTTTCATTGCATTCCCCGCGGGATTTAGGCCTCTTCTGCCGCCGCTACCGCCGTCGCTGATGCCTCATATATTATTACATCCTTCCTTCGTTCCCGCTTTCATCCTCCCGCCCTCCGACCCCCACCCCCCGCACACTGAAACTCATACATTTGTGCGGCACACGTGACATGGAATACGAGCTCCCTGCTGCACTCGCGTGCTGCGCTCTCAGAACTTGGCGCGAGAATCGCTTCCACACACACGCGGACACACACTGTGCACGTATACACGCGGGAAAATTCGGCGATGCAGCAGATTTCTTCTTTTGCTGACGCGCACCGATTGTTCCCTGCTCTGCTCCCTCCCTTCCTCTCTCTCTCTCTCTCTCTCTCTCTCTCTCTTTTCTCCTCTCTGCCCCCGTCCCTCTCTTTATAAACACCGCGCGGCGCTGACTGTTTGACTTTGGCCATCAGCGCGGGGGTAAAAACTTGGCGCACGAGGCCATTAAAACTTGATAGTCGATCGCTACACACAGCGAGTCGGGTTTACTTTTTGAATAAATCACGCGGAATAGGGAGAGAGACACACATAGAACGTGCGAGAGAGAGAGAGAGAGAGGGAGAGATAGAGCGGACAAAGCCAACAGCAGCAGCAGCAGCATCTTTTCTATCAATCGATCCACTGCGTGTACATATATACAGCGAGCGATAGAGTCAAACAAACGCTCGGGGTGGAAAAGGGTCGTTGGGGAATTTAGTCGGTGAATTCGAGGGTCGCTGCGGAAGACAAGACAAGCTTCCCAGGTACAAAGACTCGTCATTATCGAGGAGCTTCGGCTGCTGCTGCTGCTACTGCTTCTCGTCGATTCGCCAGTTGGCTGCCCGCGAGAGACGATCCTCTCTCGTTAACGCGCTGCAGACCAACGCTGCAGCAGCGGGATTCGGTGTGCATCTTCCATATGAATCTGTTTGCGCCGTGCGCGAATCTCCCAGATGTAGGGATATGAGAGACAAGGGGATCTCTTCATTACTTTTTTTCGGTGCGCTCGCCGCGCGTGTGTGGGAGGGTCTGTTATTAAGAGGGTCGAAGGTTGTGGGTAACTACCTCGGTAGGGATAAGGGCATCGGTGTATATATATATATATATAAGCTTCCTCTCCCTATCTCTCGGGTAACAGGATCTCTCTCCTGCACAGGTCTCTTTTTCTTCTTGCTCGTCGTCCCTTCCTCTCTCGCTTCCCTCGTCGCTCTTGTGCAGCCTCTCCTTCTCTTACTATCCGCTTGAGGAAAGGAGTCTTCGGCTCCGTTGCCGCCGCCGCTTGTACCTTATCGAAGGCAAGCGCCTTATTCCCATTACATCGTTCCATGGATTAAGTCGTGGCGTGTCTTTTCTCCTCTCTTACCGAAGGCGCGCAGGTTATTTTTGTCGGGATTGATGGGAAATGCGGCTGAATAATTGAATTCTCTCTCTCCCTGCTCTCCGCCGCGTTTCTCCTTCTTTATCCACTTTGCTATGTAGGAGGGGGAGCGAGAGAGAGGGAGACAGAGAGTCGAGGAGAGAGATGGGTGTTAAAAGGTTTGGCTTTAAAGTTTAGCGCGAGAGAGGCGCTGCTCTGTTAGTGTACAGCACGCGAAAGAGGAAGAGAGAGAGGAGGAAGCAATAAAGTAGTAGCGCGCTGGCAGGAATCGATTTAGCGCTAAGTGCTGTTTGTACGGGCGGGATAATTAATTCGAATGATTTTGCATCTTTATTGCTACTTTGCGATGCGGATTTTTGTCACTGCATTCTTAATGCCATCTGTAGTAGCTTATGTGCATGCACCTCGGGCTCTTTTCCA
Organism: Megastigmus dorsalis; assembly: GCA_900490025.1. Classification (NCBI taxonomy): domain Eukaryota; kingdom Metazoa; phylum Arthropoda; class Insecta; order Hymenoptera; family Megastigmidae; genus Megastigmus; species Megastigmus dorsalis. Next base: position 23,242 of record UELU01138871.1, read on the forward strand.
TGTATATTTATTCGCTCTGCTGTTGTTGCGTCTGGCCTTTATCGGCCTTCAAATCGAGCGTTCGAACAACGAACTTGAATTTCCTATACTATACATTTATATCGGACAGACACCCGCGCGATCGCAAACTCGTTATTATACACACGTCGATTTCACTCCCCTGCACAAGCGCACGCAACTTTAGGATAATATAACTGGCGCAATCGTCGCCAATCAGCAACCGTACGAGCGAGTGATATATCCGCGGCAAGTCCTTTGTAAGCTGCATTATGTAAAGCGCAGCACTCTCTCCCTCTCTTTCTCTCTCTCTCTCTCTCTGTATGTATATTCGGATATATATAGGTTGGTGAAAATGCAGACGGACACGTATATACGCGGCGCGCTGTGCTGCTGCACCCGATGAAATTGCAGCGCGGCTGCGCTTGCATATGCGTTCTGGCGGCTGCTGCAGAAACGGTCGTCGAACGCGGCCGCGGGAGTTTACTCGCCGCGCTCGCTCGCGCGATGAGCATTTTCGCTGCGGTGCGCATACACATACACACGCGCGGAACGCAGAGAGAGCTACGGCGTTTGATTTTGAGCGACGCGATGAATAAGTGAATTTGCGACCCGAAGCTGGTCCCGTAGTATATGCTCTGTGCGCTTTCGTTGGATTGACTCTGTGTAATGCTGAGGATATATGCCAGGAAAATCGGTTTGCCATTTTATCGATTCTAATATACCTTATACTAAAATTTGTGTCGCTTGTTAACTTTTTCAAACTGTTATTTGGCGCTGAATAATTGTATTCTTTTTATATTGGAAAAACTATTTTATGTTACACCACTAAATTAACTGATAAAGTTCTGAAATATACCTCATTATTCATTGAGAAACTTTTAATTAATATAAGTACTGCTTTTCTGTTTCAGGTGAGGAATTTACAGACAAGGATTGCCTCTAACTCGGGTTCCCTTCCCCGTTCCTTATATTATCCAGAATCAAGGTAACTTCTATACACTTTTCACATATTTCGAAATCAGACATTTATATCTAATTAAACGAATAGTTCATCCGCAATGCAAAAATCTCAAATGAGATTTATGTACGAAACGATTCCGGGAGCGATGCACACAAGCCAAATACCTCGAAAGCTTTCCTATACTCTTAAAATATGTACAGTTCCATCGAACCGACATATCGATAGAGCAAAAAAGTAGTTGGCAAGCCTCGGCTCTCCCTAAACCATTCCATTCTCCATAACGCGCATTAAATTTAATTTCCCCTTTTTTCTCTCCTCATTTCTATCCTCTTTTTGCGAGCTCGCACGTGTACAATATTTCAGGGAGCGAGCGCGAAATTACTAAGTGGCCAGCGGGGGGAGGGGGGCGCAGTAGTAGTATAGCGCGCCCACTGAGAGCTAACCCCGGTAAAACGTCGGGGAGGCGGAAATGCATAATATTCCGCGAGCTCGCAGTCCGCGGAGAGAGAAAAATATACTCTGCGCGAAGATGTACAGAGAGAGAGAGAGAGAGAGAGAGAGAGAGAGAGAGAGATAGAAGACGGTAGGAGGGAGGACGAAACGAGAGGAGGCTGCTGCTACTACTGCGAGTTGTGTAGTGCTGGAAAGCGGTGGAAAAAGAAGATGGTAATGGCGAGTCGAGGCAAGAGAGAATAAGCGAGCGGCAGGAAGTATAGTACAGAGAGCCGAGGATTCGAAGACCGAGAGACTTAACTTTTCATTTGTGTCCCGTGGACTCGCTTCCTCCTCCGTCTTGCCCTCGTTCTTTTTGTTTTTCATCCGCGCCGCGCTTGTTTTTCTCTCTGATCGCCTTATGTGAAATTGCATCTTTAATATACGAATAGCGGCGATCTGCATTCGCGCGAGAGTCGCGCGCGTGTGAGTATACGCAGCCGTCGCTTTAAGAGTAAAAGCTCATTTCTTGTCGCTCGCGACGACGTCGACGAGGAACTGCGAGGCCATGGAGATCGCTATAGTCTTTATAGGTAATTGTCTCGTTACTGTACATTCAATGCTTTCTTTTAACTGTTTTTTCCTTTTATTTGTGCGCGCTGTTACCGTTTGTCGCTTGTATTGTCTGGTTTTGCGGACATAGAATGTGTAGAATGAAAGGAAGAATGATATTATTTTCGCTGTTATGTTATTTTCACTGCTAAGAACCAAATACACATCGTTTATTTTAATAATTTAATAAAAACACACTGTTTTATAATAAAAGTTTCGAGTTTTAATAATACGCAAATATTTTTTGTTCAATACGGAGTTGGTATTATGAGTGTATAGTCAATGCAAACTTTTTGCAATCACCGATCGGTAATATAATGGAGTTTTTAAATAATATTTTCATATACTGCATATTCCTTAAAAACCTCAATTCTGATAAGTACGTATAAAACATTTTAAAATTCATTTATTAAATTTTCATGAATAGGAAAGTTAATAAAACGGATATTTTTTCGGGGAACTGTGAAATTAGCAATATAAAATTGATAAATTCCATTTTAATCGAATTAGCAAAATGTACTTTTTGCAGCAGAATTGATAAGGACCAGGTAAATTCAGATTTGAAACAGAGCTGCAGCTGATTCGTGCTATAGAGTCCAGGATTCATACTTTTACGTTATATAATTACGAATCTATCACGTACGAGGTGGGATTCACACATTTGCCGACCAACGTGGACGAAGTTCAGCACGATACATACAGCTCCCAAGCAATTATGCGCTATTCATTCCGAACTCGTTTTAATTCGCGAGGGTAAACAAATTTAATATAGGATATAATGAACATTCAGTTATTCGATGTAAGGATGAGCTTAATTAAATTTTTTTGTGCCTGTAACGCGCTGTTGCGCACACCGAACGAACGTACAGGTAATAATTGTGCCTTGATTGAAAATACACCAATTTTGCCTATTATTGAGAGAGCGCAGACCAACAACTACTACTTTAGATGATAAAATTATTTAATTAGCAGGTTATGGTCATTAATTAAAATTTAATTATCGAGTTATTGCACAATTAATTAATATATAAGTTTTGAATACTGCTTACATTCCTAAATTCAATTAGTAATTTCTTTTGAATAGAAAAATTTGTCATTAAAATTTTTATTATAGATTAAAGTCGATTCAAAGGCTAAAATAATCTTTGAAATGTATGATAAATTGAAACATCATTAAACTTATTTCGTCAATTTTGGAATATTGCAGCGTATCCAATAACGTTTCACCTTCTAAAAAGTTAAATTAGATTTTACTCAAATACGATTTGTTAATTAAATACTCTTTGCACATGAATGAACATTCTAGAATATGCCTGGCTATGAAACTCCACATTTTAACATAGCACGAATTCAGCCATCATAATTCATCAGGTTTTACAGTAGCTGCTCTACCATTTCATCAATTCCAAATTACGTAACCTTCATTCACAACCCACAGCTCCATAATAACGTCCACATATTCCTCCAATTTGATGCTCATCCACCATTTGCCGAATCGCTCTCTCCAATTCAAAATATCAAAATTACGTCTCGTTTGGGCCCTAAAGCATCCGCGTCCAATTCCAAAATTCTATAACTAGCTCCAAAATGCCCGCTTTACTAATTTAAAGTTCGCGGAAGAGCGATCGTAGGCAATTGTAATAAACACTCATACATATAAACGGAACGATTTGAAAAAGCCCTACTACACTATAGCACAACGCCACTCGTCTGCCAAATGACGATACCTGCAGTAACAGCATCTGCATCATCATCGAAAGCCCCAAAAGCGCAACGGCACTGTATATATATATACGCCTATACTGCAGTCGGCGCGTAAAATGAACCAATACAACAACACAGAGAGAGAACAGCAGCGGCGCTTAACCAAATTTTCCATTGATCCCTCATCGAGTGTAGGAGAGAGAGAGAGAGAGAGCCGCGAACGCGTGGCTTGGTTCCCCTCACTCCAAACGATACGTTACACTTTTCGTCGAATTTCAGCGAGGCTAACGTATACACACATGCGTAGGCAGGACAGCAACGCCGCTGCATTTTCTCTCCCTCTCGTATATATCCTGCACGCGCTCGCACGCATACGAGGGGACACGCACACACACACACACACACACGGACATAGACTCGGTCTCTGGTGGAAAAGCGTTCTCTCACTCGCGCAGCCGGCCTTTCTAGGACAGAGGGAGAGAGACAGAGAGAGAATAGAGTTAGCGGGAATGCGGTTGGCACCCTCTATGTACGTACACTCCGCTCTCTCTCTCTATCTCTCTTTCTCTCCTAGAAAGGCCGGCTGCGCGAGTGAGAGAACGCTTTTCCACCAGAGACTGAGTCTATGTCTATGTGTGTGAGGTCCAACAAGGGGTAATGCGCAGGAGTTGGTGCTTCCTGGGATGAGGATTGAGACTGGAATTAGATCCTTTCAGGTCCAGGGAGCTAAGATTTGGAACTCTCTCCCATCGACTCTGCGCTTTATTCCCTCCTTAGCCAGGTTCAAGGTGGCAATGTTTAACTATTTATTTGAGCTGGACTCCTAATCTTGATGAAATGACGATGTCTTAATTTTGGGGTTTTGATCGATTGATAGCTTTTAGTATTTTATTATTGATTAATTGATTAACTTGTTGTAATTAGTTTAATTTTAATTAGTTGTATTATTGTTACACTGGAGGATTAAATCGTAATCCGATATGTCAAGTGCGTCACATTGTAAGCAATGTAATGTAAGCGCAAATTTTCTCTTTGTATTTATATATACAATAAATATTATCTATCTATCTATCTATCTATCTATCTATCTATCTATCTATCTATCTATCTGGCGATGGAGCGAGATGGAGAGAACTGCTGCCGCTGTCGCTGCCGCTGCTGCTGCTGCTGCCCTCCGATCAATAGCACGCGCGTGTATGCGTCCTTGGTTGTGCGGGTGTGTGCGCGTACGCACGCCATGCGTATATGTATTTATATATAGGATACGAGCCAGGCGCTTTTCCCCCCAGCAGGGAACGCACGCGTATGAGTTAGACCCTGCTACGTGGCTATATACTTTTCTCCTTCTGAACTCTCTCTCTCTCTCGCTCTCTCTCTCTCTCTCGCTCTTGTATTCTATGCGAGATTCTATGGCACTGCTTAGCTCTATGGATTTAAAAAGAAAATATGCTGGATTAGAGGCACGAGCGTATTGTATGGGGAAGATATCTCGTGCACTGTATATAGAAACCGTGAGAATTCGATTTTAATCACAGCGTGTAAAATTAGCTTAAATTTCCAAGAGCGGGAAGCTAAAATAATATCGAACTGTTCGAGATAAAGTCAGACAAAATCTTAATTTATTGGTGTTTGGCACTGCAATTTCGCTGTATATAAATATTATATTCCCTATACTGCTAGAATCTCTTCGCTGTGCATTACAAAATAAAAATACGACAGACAAGACGCGAAAAGAGAAAAGAAAAGGTGGAATTACGGTGTGTGTACGCGCTACTCATCGTCGAACTCATTATCAGAGGCCGGTTTCTTCACCTTAACGAGCGCGCAGGACGCGTCGCAGCCTCCGCTCTTCTGCTGTATGGTGTATCTATCCACCGGACCGGAAGCCATGTGTGTTTGCGCATTCCTGCGCAGTCGCCAGATGCGATATCCCAAGCAGTGCGGATCCCGTTTGTGTGTCTATAAGCGATTAACGATTCTTCCATATGCGCTTTATAACTTTCGATTATAATTGGATTGGGAATGGGAAGAGACGATGCTTCGATCCATTGCTCTAAATTATGCAAAGTTCCACACACTCTCTTTTTCATATACGCAGAGAATATCAGCATTTTTGCGTTTCATATACAGCTGAATCGGTGGATTTCAACAAAACGAAATTCCTCTCCTCCGCTCGTAATATCCACAAGTCAGCAGAAATATATGTATACGCACGTGTACGTATGCTGCTGCTGCGCACCTCTTATCGCGATATATGTACATATATATATATGATACTACCGCACGCATTCAGCACTCGTATCAAATGGATATAAACGCTGCGTTCGCATAGGCGCGAAAAAAGAATTCGCGTATAGCGTCGGTGTTCGATGAAACTAATAAACGGTAATGCCGCAGACCGGTGCGATGGCGTTAGAGCGCTTGCGACTTTTAGAGCTCATTATCCTGCCGCGCTCTTCTGAATTTTAGTAAAATATGTTGCGTGGTTTTTATAGTTGTATATACATATACTATTCTAGAATCGATGTAAAACTGTAAATTACATGCAGGTATTAACTGACTTTTTGATGTAACGAATTAAACAGGTTGTACGACAAACTAGTGATTTAATGCTATTATAAATCTCATTGCAGATATTATTATTTGTTTTTTTATATAATTTTTGTAATGATGGCTACTAAATAAAAGTATGACGCAGTGAATTTGATTGGGCCATTAAAATGTGTATACTCGATAAAATGGAATAATTTATAGAACGTCAATATGACATTGTTATTTATTTGAAGAGGATGATAACATTGACATTATGACAGTGATTATAACGCACACAGAATATTTTTCATATCCAATAACAGCTTCGACTAACAAAGTCTTTTCAACAAAATATATTTTGCAAGCAATATGCAAGCATCAAATTCTCAGCATTATACCAGAACTGAACCTCGTCGTATTAGAAATCAGCTGAGTTTCCCGGTAATATTTGTCCCTCGGGTTTTTTTCCATCCACGTCCTCCGCCAAGGACTAGCCACGACAATGATACGGAAAAATCCCGAGAAAGCGAATGGCGCCCGTAGCATGCCGAGAGCGACGCGTTACTCGTAAAGAAATTAATGAGTCGCTTTATTGCCATTTTAATATTTTCTCTAATGAGGAAATTTTTATTATTTACAGCCTGCCTATTAATACTACTCGCGCGCGCGCTCCGCTCGAATATAATCCATTATAACTCTTTCAAGAGGATTTGATTAATTATTTTGCGAGTTATTATTGGGGCTTGCTTTGGAAATGAGAATGGAAACACTGGGATCTGTGAGTTATGGAAACTGGGTTTCTTTTCATTATCTGTATTGAAGGTGAATGTGCAATGTTATAATAAAAAAATTCATCATGCGAAATGTAATAATTTTTAACAGTAGGGCCATTTTTATATAATGATTTCACACAAAAGACGTCTAAACTTTATTTCAACATTGCTATTTATATAAAAAAAAAGAGAGTAACAAATACAACAGAAAAAAAACTTAGGCATTTTTCCTATACGCATCTTTGAAAACGCGGTTTCGTGCGGCGCAAATTTTCAAGGAGCAAAAAAAACGGCGGCGCAGTGAGAATACACGGCGTAAATGAGCCAAACTAAAAGCAACCACGCACTACGCGCGAAACATGAGGTAAAAAAGCCAACTCGAGCACACCGCGATACCATCATCGGCTAGCCAACGCGAATTTCCCTATCGACGCGCACGTCGAGAGAAACGCGTATACACGCGCGTTGCGGAAAAATAACATTTTACCATCTCTCGCCTCTCTCGCGGGTATATATTTAGCCCTGGCATTCCTCTCTCTCTCTCTCTCTCTCTCTTACTCTGTGTATACTTTCCATGTACGCGGTCGGTGTGTTATGCCCGCTTATGAGTGCACTGCGCAGGGCATGGAGGATTCCGCGTCGAGTAAATCAAGTGGAGAAGTGTGAAATACTGAGAACCGTTTTGATTTGGTGATAAATCCAGTATGCTTGACTTTTGACTTGGCGCATTATATATTATGATTTGAGTGAAGCGACATCAGGAAAATACTTTTATTCGTTATACTAAATTTTTGCACATATTTTACTGGAATTAATTTGACTAATTTTCGATAGTATAACCATTTGAATTCTACAGTCTCCAACCCATCCATGAAAAGAGATTCCAAGGTACTGAACTTCTTCGACTAAAAACACGATGTTGCAGTATCGAAAAGTAATTATTATTGACATTCTCTCCTGGACGTTAGTTTACGAAAGGAACTCGCATCCACAGCGAGGATCCGTATATCAAGCATCCAACCGCGCGTAATTCTCCATATATCCAAGTATTATAGCGGTACAAGTGCACATATACCCTCCAAAAGAATTGCGCGCGAGCACCGTTCTGCATTAGATTATTCCCTTCTCCATCCACTATATATACACACGCGCAAGGCCGAATCTCACCTGCAGACTCCACGTTTCGCGCATGCGGCCAGCGGCAATTTTTCCTTCCTTCTCCGCACTAAGCGCGATCGACGAAAAAAAATGAGAATTAATTGATACGCAGGGACGTATCCGCGTGGATCCACTGCACTATACACGCACAGAGAGTGAGAGAGAGAGAGAGAGCGTAATGCGAGAGGCTGGGAGTACACGGGAGGAAAAAAAAACGCGAAATCGGAATTTATACGCTTTTATACGATCTCGGCGAGTGCACCGGGGGAATGCTCATGGTTATGGCTTACAGTTACGAGGTGTCGAGAGAGAGAGAGAGTGATCGAATGAAAGAGAGTAGCTGTGCCGCAGTCACTCCTGCTTTTTTCCAAACGTGCCAACGAACAATATATACGTATATAGGGACGTTTCGTGTGTAGCTATGGAAAGGCAATGGGTGTACGATCGATGCCTAAACTCCCGTTTTTCGCGGCTTTTCCCGATTCTTGTTTCTGGCCTTGGTGTTGATGTGCTCGGCTTCGAGGCTCCTGCAATTTGTATAATATAGTTCCAGTATAGAGTTGGATTTTTCTAGCGTTCAGACTGGATGAACTTGCTCTCCGAGGCTATTTTACACTGTGCTTGGTGATCATCATCATCCAAAATTCAGCATATTTATATTTACTATATATACATCCTGTTCAAACATCGAGCTAGCATGAACTGGAATATCGATTGACATGCCTCTGGCTACTTATATATAGCCAAACACAGAATTACACCTCGGGTGAAAATTGAATTCGCGGATGGTCGACTGGAGTATATGACAGAGTCCGAGGGTATATTATATATATATATATGTATATATATGTATATATATATACGGACGAGCGGATGGACCAACAAACGACTCGTGACGAACACGTCGGTATAACTCGATTCCGATAGGCGCGCGATTGTTATTTACGATTAAATCAACCATGTATAGAAAACTAACATCGCGCGCGAATATATTCCAAATCGTCCGTGACCCTCGTTAGTATAATCATTATATATACCGGTCATTGTTATCACCATTGTCATGATCGTTATTATTATTGTTACAAGGGAGGTTGGGTCAGCGGTGTGCAGCCGCCAAATTAATTTCGACGAGTGGTTATACTGTAGAGAGAGACACTCGCGCACTGTACAGGCACGCGAGCCGAGAGCTGCTCGCGGGATCGTAAAATCACGCGCGCGGCGCGCCTTTCCCTCTTATGCGCCCTGCCCTATACTGCTGCAGCACTGTGTCTGCCTCTCTCTCTCTTCCTGTCTCTCTCGCTCTCTCGAGCAGCAGAGCGCGTGTATCGCGGAGCCAGCCACGTGTTTGCAGACGGAATGAATGCGCCGCTGCTACTGCCTGCCGCTCTCTCTCTCTCTCTCTGCTGCTGCTGCTGCTGCAGTTTAGAGTCGCTCGGGCTCGATCTTCCCTCATGCGAAATTAATTATTTCTGGCTGTGTGTGATGAACGAGAGCGGGAGAGGAGAGGAGCTCTGCGAGTTCGCAACTCTACGATTTCTCACTGCACGATGGGTTTGTTGTACTGGTATAATTTGATGATCTTTTTTTCACTTTTTCCGTTGCAAACATGACTTGACTGTATTTTTTTACTTTTTAATTGACGATGTTTCGAGAGGATAAAAGTGGCAATCGTTGCGTTATCGAGTTATTTAAGGGTCACAAGTTTTCATTTGAATTTCGTACGTAGTTCTTATTTGCTTTTTAGAATTTTCCAATTCTAGGAGTTTTGTTGGGAAAATTATATTTACGCTCAACACTTTGAATTACGAATTATTTCTTCCACTCTTTTAGCCTTCCGAAATTCATAACCCAAACTAGAAACTCGCTATTTTTGATTCGCCGTTTTCTCGGAATGGACATGTGCTATAGCTTATAAATTGATCTGGTTTGACTTTTTTTTTCACATTTTTTGCTTGTTTTTGTTCAGTGCTAAAAGCCATGACTCACAGATGCAACAGCGTTAACCGAGAGAGATTACAGGAAACGCATTTATAAAAAAAAAAGACAAAAAATGTGGTAGTTAAAGAGCTGAAAAGAGACCTGTGAAGGAAGGCCACAGGCCAGCAAAGGGGTCATTATTATCAGGAAATTACACGTGTAGCGCGCGGAACAAGAAAGAGAGAAATTCAGCTGGAACGACCGAGTCGTGTCGATGCGACATTGAAACTTCAAAGAGAGATTGTATTTGCGCGCGTGAAGTATACGCGTGGGAGAACGATCCAGAGAGAGAGAGAGAGAGAGAAATTGGAAAATTTTCAACTGTAATTTTTAATCTCTACGTATTTGCTACTGACTGTCTATTCTCGCAGCCTTTTTTCAAGGGATGTGATTTTAATGGGTTTTTTTAAATAACTTTACTTTAAAATGTATTTATATTCAAATTCTATGATATTCTTCAATAATATTGACCATATAAAGGCTCTTCTATTCCCTCGTGAATACTGAAAATGTCGAATTCTAGGCTCATCGAGATAGAAGCACTACACGAGCGAAATGTAGGTACAGAATATCATGCATTCCGGGTGTGTTGTTCTCGTCGAGGAGCGACATTACGCGTCTCTAGACAGTCGCTTGCAACAACAATGCCTGACGATCCGCGCGACTATATGCACAAAAACGCGTGTACATTCTGTAGTATCCGTAAACCCGTGAGACTCCTCCGAGAGCTCGACAACGTTGCTAAACGATAGTTAGACGATTTAACGATTGAGTGAGATGCTGGGATTTGTATCGAGGGGTTCCGCTTGGAAAACATAACAATTTTTGATGGATCAAAATTGCGGAAAGGTGTGAAAGGGTATTTTTGTATATATTTTTTAACGTTAGAACATGAAAAGCAAGGTTTCAGAGAAATAGAGTTGAAACTTTTTCAGTTATTACTAAAAAATAATTGTAGTATGAAACCTGGCCGCGAGTTTATTTGTTTTTTTTTTGCAGGACAATATTTAGTTAAAGTATTATAATACAGCGTGGATTTTTTTTCCGCACATCCAAAGAAAATATTTGCTTGTATTTCGTAAATATTGTATTTCGCTTCAAAGCGAGTGTAACGCGAGGAAATAATTTCGAAAATATCGTTTTCCGAAAAACGCCACAATCTTGTGAAACAATTTAACACTTTGAATATTCTATACGCACGCGGTTAAACTGCTTAAAAGTGAAGGGTCAGAAGATCCGCGTGTTTAGCTGTTTTGCTCCGCGTGAGTCTGTTTAACGGCTTGTTGCGGAGGCACGTAATGTGTAATTCGCACGAAAATTGATGAGAGAGAGAGAAAGGGAAGGCAGCCGTCGGAGGAGTTGGCGTGATTCCGTGCAGCAATGCCTCCGCAAAACTCTCCTTTCTCTCCCTTTCCCGTTGTTGAGATATGCAAATGCTCTCTCTACTTTTTTGTGTTTTTTTTTTTTAAGTCGCTGATTTTTGCAGCATTATTTTATCTCCACAGGGACTCTCCGAGAGGGTTAATTTGCGTTCCTCTTTTGTTATTCCTGCTCTTTTTTTTTCGCTTCGCGTCGGCGTGATTTCACTCTTTACTCGCGCGCGGAGAGAAAGGTTCTCTTTCTTTCTCTTTCTCTTTCTCGAAGTTCTTCGGTCGAAATTATCGTAGCGGCCAGATGAAATATTCAGGCGCAAATTGCTGTTTTTATATGCCCTATCGCGAAATAAAATGTTCGACTTGTTTAGTATTCGCACTTTCGCAATTCCGCCGAAGCAAACGTGCGGCGGGGCTGTCGTAAATTTTCAGATTCGAGCGTATAGTTGCGTGCATTTTTTAACCCAACCCCGCTATTCCTTTTTTTATACTGTAATACGCGCTAAGTTAAAGAGGTTATTAAACGGATGGAAAGGAATTCAAGCTTTCTGGAATATGTAAGTATAGTTTGTGTACTCTTTAGAGGCATTATAAATGTAAATATCCAGTTAAATAGAATTTATATATATATATATATATAAATTACTCGATAAATAGCACTTAAAGATGTACTCACGAGTTATTGACGTGGCAACCAAGGTGAAATTCTTTAACTCCTTTAAGATTAATTTAGTAAAATATTTTCTAAAATCTTTAATAAAGTAGCCAGTTGTCTGTTGCATGAACGTTTTCAATTTTACCCAAGCCAATATAACCCACATTTCATCGATTAAAATTTCCAATTGTGGACGTCGATAAGCTTTCAAATTTGAATTTCACCGAGCACACACATTTTCCAACGGTCTACACATTCATCGTGGTACCCAAGGTTTAAAAATTCTCTCCACGAAAATCAAATACCCGCAGACATGTAGATCCAATTCAATAAACGCGGCTGCAACGGCGGCATAATTACTTCGGCTGACGCCAAAATCCACTCTGCATAATTCGGAGACATCAAAACATCCCTCCTCATTTCATCCAAAACTCACACATATACACACACAGACACGGTGATAGAACTTAGCAGGTCTCGCACGCATTGCACACAATTCGCCGCGTGCATGTCCGCCCGTTTTTGCCCCATACGCTCGAGTCTTGCGCGCGCGTTAAATTAATTACAAGAGCCTCGCTATCATTTATTTTCATTTCTGGCGCGCGCGCGCGGGGCGAATCGTCGTCGTCGTGGTCGTCTGCCTCTCTTTTTTCTCTCTCATTCTATCCCTCTTTCTCTACACCCTCGTGTGCGCCGTTGCACGTGAGAGAAAAATTATCCAGCTAGCACCTCGATATATACCGAGTGTCTCTCTCTCTCTCTCTCCCGAGGTTTAATGATAGTGCGAGAGAGAAGCGCGAGGCGTCGAGAGAAATTGATTACTGCGTCTCGTGGTAGCGTCGGCATATATATATAGAGAGAGAAAACTAAAAATGTGCGTTTGCGGCAACCCCCGTCCCTTCCAGCACACGCTCGCGTCTCCGTGTACATTTGTTGATGAGGCTTGGAGACACGACCGCATATGTGCTGGTGTGGGTGTCGCAGAAGGTAAACAAAGTTGAGGGGAAATGTAGCGATATTTAGACGAGTGCTTCGCATGAATTGCAGCTTTGAATTAAGCAACATATTGAAATTACAAATGTGTATTTTATAGGCGGTGTAAATTATCCATGTGATCAGAGCCAATGGGTCAGATTTAAAATTTCTATCAAGCTATGAAATGGTCGCGAGATATAATAATTAATGTAGTATTTCAAAATGATGTAAAAACAAATATAGACTATATAAATATTAAGTCGTCCTGCAGCGATATTAATTATTCATTTCTGTATAAGGGCATAAGTCGCAGCCGTAAATTGTAAATCCTGCAACTTACTCATGCAATTTGCAAAGTAAATCCTATCTCGAGTCAGAATTCAGAATTTGAATAAATTACTGTAATTATACCTCAACTTACAACCTCTGCTTACATCTTTACTCATCCTTTTAATTACATTAATTTAAGAATTTCGAAAAGTAATCCATTGCTTTTAAAAAGAATTAGCTAAATAATAGTGCTAAACAGTCTCATTAATGTAAGTGGATAACCAATGCGGATGCTAATAAGCAATTCACAAATTACTAATAGCCGTGAGTCATACAGGCAGTTTTGGAAAAAGTGGACGTTACAGGGTGTACCCCGAAAATTCCTTGGTAATTACCAGCAGCGGCGCGCAGAACGTTTGCGCCACCGTAAGCTATTTTACGCTTCTTGACGCCGCTCGTGTTTGAATATTAAGCACCTTCGGCACACCGGCGAGTTCACTCGCTGAACTTGAGCCTGTAGTCGTAATACTTTCGCGTACGCCGTCACAGCTCGCGATTTAATCTGAAAATTCTCTGTGTGTCTGCATGTTTGCTAATGGCCGTGTAAATAAGCAAACATCGAGCGCTTTTAAAACATCGCGGAACATCGCGCGGAAATGAAAAAAACGCGCAAATATATAAAGTCTGGTTGCATGGAAAGTGCTCGTTTGCTGGATATAACGCTATACCTTTTTTACCAAACACTCCGGTAAATGCAATTTCAAGTTATTTTTCGTATAGTGCTCATCAGAATTAAGCTTATATATATGTTTTAAAGATTACTGGAAGAAAGAAGGCTCCATGTACAGCAGCAGCAACAGCAGTCTCGCGTTTGTATCGCGGCATTAAACTCGAATTTAAGGCGCTCACCGGCGGGCGAACAAACTGGCGGGCGACCCACGAAAATCTTACAAACCTCTCTCTCTCTCTCTCTCTCTCTCTCTCTCTCTCTCTTGCTACACTTGTACATCCCATGAGTAATGAGCCGCGCCGGCACGGAACGAGCAGCAGTAGCAGCACTGCTCCGCCGCTGCCGCCGCCGCCGCCGCTGCTTTTTGCCGAGTTTCGCGAAGATGAAGCCGTCGGCGTAATTACCATCCTCGTTAGGCGAACGCTCCGCGCTGAGAACGAGGGGCTGCTGTTGGTACTGCTGCTGCTGCTGCTGCTGCTGCTGCTGCTGCTGCTGCTGCTACAAGCGCCGCGCGACTCCTGTCACTGAGAGAGACTCGTATTTAATTAGTATTATCGCCCTCACTCTCGCGTGTGCTATATACGGGAGTAAAGCAGCAGCTCTTTCGTGAGTCGCTGGAGTCGCCGGAAATTCATGCTGGACCGGCGAGTTTTCCAGCTGAGCGCACTAGCGAAAAATATTTATCGGAAGCTGCAGCGCTCTCCCCCTTCTCTCTTTCTTTCTGCCACGCGCAATTAGCTTTTTTTGGTGAGAGCGCGCGCGCGCAGCGGAAGAGAACTGCGGCTGCCGTTGCTGCTGCTTCTTCTTCTGGTCTCGCTCGCTTTGAAGACGAAGCGCCGCCGCCTCGTTGTCGGCGAGAGGTTTTGCTCGAGTTCCTTGCTATATAGCGTGTGCGAGCATTGCTTTAAATACGTCTCGCGCTCGCGTGCGGCGGGACGAGCAGATGCTACCGAGTATGAGCTATATACTGCCACTTGCTGTATACTGCGCGAAGTATTTTGCGTGTGGAATTTGTGAAATGCGCTCTGGCGGTGGGCTTAGGAATGCAGACTGTCGCACTGGGCTTTGACGCGACTATCGAGAACACACGGCTCCTTTTTTCATCGGTTGAAAGTTCGGAAAATTAAAATCTTTAATCCTTCTTGCTAAAATGCTCATACGAATGCTATTTGGGCAGTGTTTTCCAAAAGCAAATTTAATATTCGTAAATAGCTGTCGTTAATTTATTATACACGAAATTGCGATCACAGCCCATTAAATGTAAATTATTGTAATTACATTCGCTTAAAATATAATATATATATATATATATACCACGATTAAATTATAATGTACGCAATGGTGCAAAATTTTCACGTTGTAAATTTCTGTAGTGTAAGCATGCTTGTGCAAATTATTTTTTATAATAACTATTCACGTAAACAAGGATAAGAATAATAATAATAGAAAAATACATATCTTCTTTACAATCATCTCTTCGATATAAAAGTATCGGCATAGATATCTCGCAGATACCATCCATTACGTAACATCTAATTTCACTAACGTAACAAATATGATTGCTTCTCTTTTCGGAATGATGGAGCGACAGGCGAGTTTTTCCACGACTGTTCTTCCCCTCTCTCCCGCAAACAAACGCTTTAAATAAAAAAAGAAGAAATAACCAGCAAAAAGAGAAAGGGAGGGAGAGAGAGAAGCAGAAAAGACCCGGAATCAATACGAAAGATCCTCTACGCTTCTATGCATAATACATAATATAGATTTACGTAGACTTCGAAATTGCCCGCTCATAAAGGCCCCGGCGTCCGCATATATATACATCTATACGGACGAGCGCGGAATTCTTAGCGTTTCGTTATGAACGTCTAGCCCCGGGATGACGAATCGTCTGTGCATCTCTTCTCTCCCTCTGGCTTGAATCGACCCCCCTCCCCATCCCTCTCCCTCTCTTTCTCTCCCTCTCTGCCGATGCAATCGAAAGCTTCGCCAGAGAGAAGAAAAGCCCAGAGCGACAGAGAGAGGGAGAGAGAGAGAGGCGCACACGGATCGATCGTACGACGACCCGACGTTTTTCGAATGAGAGAGAAACTGCTGCTGCTGCTGCTGCTGCTGCTGCCGAGTGCTAGAAAAAGAGAGTGAGAGAGATAGAGAGAGTGCGAGAGGGAAGAGTAATGAGACAGAAAGTCGAGGGTCCATGCAAAGAGATAGGTGGAACAGGGGAGAGAGAGATAGAGAGAAGGGAGGCTTGAACGAGAGAGAGAGAGAGATAGGAAAATCGTAACATCGATACCCTTGTTCGTTTTCTCGCTTTCCTCTACATACGTGTGTATCCCTTTTGCTCATCGAAGAGAGTCTGGGTGTATGGGCCCCCCCACGTGTACTACGCGCTTACTACGGGGAGAAACCGGCGTGCACGAGCATAGTATATATAGAGTCTCGTGCGGCCGCGGCTAGACAATACCGCTTGTCTCTGCTGTGTGTGTGTGTGTGTGTGCGATATTGTCGGAGCAGTGGTTGTCACTCAGTTCCGACTGCAGGCGGAAAAGCATCGCGCCGCAATGCAGCTCGAGTCCGAGGACAGTCTTGACAACGTACGAGAGACTGCGTGTATTTATCTGCGATATTCCGTCGTTGATTACCGATGGAAACGATGAAGTATGCTTTATTTAATACTTGCGTGATCGTTCGAAATCGAAGGTCTGCAAAAAAAAAGAAAGCTTGAATTTCAAAAAGCAGGCTCTAAGCCTTAACATATTTTACTTAACAACCATAAAATCGATCCACGTTTTTTTTTTATTAAACTAAAGTTTGCCTTAGTCCAGATGCTCGAAAAAGTCTCTCGCGTAACATTTGTCAGCCCTACGAGCATAATTCACCCCCTCGCACCCTAAAATTCTCCCTCACCCCAAAAAAAAAGAAGAACCGTCCACGCGCTCTTCCGAGCTTGCAGCGAATCATTTGTACGTTCTGCCGCGAGAGAAGCGAGGAAGAGAGAGCGGAGGCAACGCTTGATAGCAACGCCGCGGCGCGAGAGAGCGTATAATTAATTGTCCGCTCGCGCGCGTCATAATGCGCACGTAATATCGTGAAAGCATCTCTCCTCCGACGGCGTTACATGTACTCACGACGCACTTTGCCAGAGCGAGAGAGAGAGAGAGAGAGAGAGAGAGAGAGAGAGAGGTACAATGCCGAGAGGCACACACATGCAATGACACACGGTCTTTTGATGTTGCGGCACCTTGCTGCCGCCATCGCTGCCATCGCCGCCGCTCCAGCTTCGTGACGTCATTAAGGTAACACCGTTCCTCGTCCTTTGAGCTCTTCTCTGATTTCAGCCACGCGCGCGCGCACTCGTGCAGTCCAACCTTATACCCTTCTCTCGCGGCTGTCCCTCTCTTTTGGGACTTTCTTTTGTGCCGTCGAGTGTGCGAGTTAAGCTTCTTTTTTTTTACCTATAGCGCTTCGATGAGTTTGAACTTTTTTATTTTTTGGTAAACTCGAACGATTTTGTGGGAGAGATTGAATTGTAGCTCGCTCTTTGGATGAAACGCTTATTTCGGGATTTAGGTGAATAGGTTGTGCGTTTAACTCATTTGAAGCTTTAATTAAAATAAATATTTCAAAGTTTCTTCATTGCAATTAGATTAAATGATGAACTAGAAAATACAAATATTTATTTTCATGAATACATACTGACAATAAATGCCTATTGTGCAATAACATTACATTACTTTGAATTAACTACGAGATAATAATTTTAATATATTTGCCTAAAACATGCTAATAAATACCTGCAAACATGAAATTATCAAGCACGTGTAATTTTACTAAATAATACATTTTTTAATTCACACATTACATCGACTGTTTGTTCGTAAATCAGCAGTGCCGAACAGTGCGTTCTACCTGCGCAACATTTAGTACAATCAGCTGTAGCCGCGGCGCATAAAACTCGTTCGTTAAATTATAATTTCGCACTCACACACACACACACACACACACACACACACACGCATAGATAATAACTGCCCAGAATTTCCCAACACATCTAGGAATTTAATATTATCGGCTCGTCCATTATATTGCGCTAAAACATTCCGAATAGCGTACACCGCCACACAACAAAATTTAAATTAGTGCAATAATAATAACGCCTCCTTCGTCCCCGAAAAAAAGCCAACCATTACGCGTCCTTCGTACCCCCTATTTTTCCCACGCGAATGACAATAAATTTCCCCAGCTTCTTTCGCTTGCATCTCCGAAAACTTTCTACCGACACTCACGCGTACATTTACTGAAAATCGCACGAAAAACTTCAAGAATATGTGAAATCCCACCGTAAGTATGTGTGTATAAGTACGTCACTTTCGCGTTACGCATATCAATCACCGCGCGATAACTGTCCCGATAATTGACGAGTTCGGAATGCATATACACACACAACGCGTACTCGCGCGCGTTTTCGGCCATTTATACATTACCGCCCGTGTACTAGCATCGATCATCGCGAAACCCGTCAGTCTCACCTGTACCTCGACCTGTACATATACACGCGCACACACACTGTTACACGCACGGATATGTGTACGTAAGTGTTCAAACTACTTTTTCTCCGGGCGTTATATGTAAGCGGTATATATATAAATAAGGAGCTGAGTGAGAAAGTTAATTTAAAAAAAGGCGGGCCGAACGGGTAACGCATGGGTGGTCTCGCACCGCTCTGCTTTTCCCCGCTTGGATTTATTATATATATATATATGGGCATGTTTGTTTATCAATCTTGCGGCGCTGTTATTACGGCATTCCCATGCGCGATCTTTTGGGCAAAAATTTGTTTTCGCTCTCCGCATCGCGAGCAAAAACTTTGGCATGCCAGCTAAATATGTAATGAAAAGGCAAAAGTGATTTATGTCCTCGTATATGTAAAGCGTATATGAGATAGTGTAGTTACATATTTAGACGTATGATTCATGCCGTAGAAGCTTTTCCTATATTCACTTTTTTCCCCACCCTGGTTTTAAGTAGCTATGATGTAAACAGTAATATTTCAGTCTTTAATAATAACTTCGCTCCGGTGATTTAGTGCAATGACATCACGCCAGAGTAAATAACACATTTTATTTAAAAACGGTGCCGTTAAAATTAATTCAGAAATTAGAAGCTTATACGTAATATATCGGCGCATATCTTTGAACACATTTTACGTTGACCGGATAAAGATATTCATTCATTAGTCAAAACAACGACTAAAATCTCCCCAACAACATAAAACTGTCGCAAACTATTTTGAAAGACATCACACCGCATGTCGCGAAACGACTTAATCTTTCACGTACCTCGAAAAATACTATCGTCAGGTCAGCATAATAATAATATATTACAGTCCGCGTGCAATCAAATTCAATGCACATTTATGTCCGCTATCGCTTTACGAGCAGCTCTCGTTAATATAATAACGAAGAGCCACGTGAGATAAAGCCAAATTTTACGACTACCACCGCGCGCGATTGCGCGCTACTTTATCGGTCGCGCGTTCCGAAAAAACAAGGTTTCGCAAGCTGCACATAAACAATTTTTCCAATCCAGCTCACTGGGCAACGGAGAAAAGTGCAATTATAAACACATCTCGTAGCCGCAGGTGTTCACGTTTCATGAATGGAAATATACACGTTTAACACACGTGTGTGTTGAGTAGAGTTTTCCGTAGCGCGCTTCGCTATCTGATTCTCGCTGCTGCTCTGCTGCTGCTGCTACTGCTGCTGCGCGCGCATGTGTGTGCAGTTATAAACGTTCCTTTTTGCGCTCGTCCTCCTCGGCTGCTCGATCGCGCCTCGTTACGTGAATAATGCCTGAGTCACGCGTAAAATCTTACGTCAGCCGTTTACGCGCACTCGCGCACACACAAGCGGACGACGAGAAAGCTGCGAGTCAAAGTGTGTGTATGTGTGTGTGTGTATATATAAGACTATATACCTGGGGACGCGGAGTAATTGTACGCGGCGCACCGAAAGTTCGCCACATGCACATATCGCCTCTCGAAAACGCCAATTAAACTGCGATAAAGCTTCGCTCGCTTATAGCTATTCGCTTGTGTGTGAGATCATTGAGTTCGAGGCCGGTTCGCGATTAGCTGCACACACACACACACATATGTATGTACACGTGTGTTTGTACATATAAATTTGAGTGTGTGTGTGCGAGCGCGTTGCGAAACTCTCGAGTCTTCTTTTACTTTAGCGGTGCGCTCTGTCACTCTCTCCTTCTGCCTTTTTTATTCAATTATTTTCGCCGATGCGACGCGCCGAGTAGCGCGGCGCAGGTATATAATCGTCACGTATTGGCTGATAACTGCGAACGTGCATAGCTATGTGAAATCTTGGAGACGAGCGCGCGACCGACCGATTCCTCTGTCTGTGTGAGTGTGTGCAGTGTATGTGGAATTGCACACGCGGTCGAGGCGTCGCGATGCTTATCGATAAAATTTATGTTTTGCTTTTTCATTGAATTCTCAGTGCGGCTGCTTTTTTTTCTGCGGCTCGCTTATCGTTTCAATTTTCTTCCTCGCTCTCTGCGCGCTCTTTAACGCTGCTGGCTGTAATTGAATGCTGTTTAATTTTCGATTGAAAAACTTACGAGAAGACTTGTCGATGGCAATTCATTAATACCGCTTGTATGATTGATTTGTGTGTTGTCTGAGTTGCGTATAGGATTTTTACTAGCATTCTCATATGGTATATTGGTATAGTTTCACTAGTTAAAACAGACTTGGGATAATTTATTGCATTGCCCAGCTATCTAGACATTTATTTGCTTTTGTGTAAATTATAATGTTTTTAATGATTTTGTTTGATTGGAAATAGTTGTGAAATTTACAATCCATAATACGTTTGTGAATTCATGTTTCAATGCAAAAATTAATTATTACAAAAGAAACGAAGGAATTTTAATATGAATACAATTTTCATATTTTAAATACAATTTAACAAGTACAGACTTGCAGAAAGACTATTTAAATCTGGTGATATGAGTAACACAGGATGATTGTTATTCCATTATTTCACTTAAGTGACGGCAAATCAAATGTAAACGAATACGTTAAGTATCAATTATGATTCATAATCCACATTGTTATGTGCTATTAATATTTTTTAAACCTCATGAAACGCCAGACAGATATCGCTTATCTCCTATCCAATAGAATGTACGATTTTCCATTTCGTAATAAGTGTATAAGACATTTAAATTAGAATACGATAACTTTTGTCAACTCTCTCATACTTCAACAATCTGTACACTGGAGACGATTATTCAGACGTTCAATTTCGATAAAACCAAAAATTTTACGTGTCTGCATAATGTGTTGATATATACTTTATTTAATTAATGTCAGTAAGAATACTTAATTTTCACGATTTATCGTTCAGTATAACAAATTACATACTGAAAATTACACGCAAAAAATACGCACACCTGGTACTAAAATACATTTCACAATTAAATAAAACAGAAAGATCGATTCATTAGCATTCCACTATACACAGACTAAATTTTCCAATTACCACAAATGTAGCAGCAAAATGTTCGTTATATCCCCGCTAAATGAAGCGAACTACCTCAATTTGCACTTACAACGCCAATGGAAAATTCTGAGATCGAGCGCACACGCAATGCGTACATACACACACACACACACACACACACACACACACACGCTGACGAAGAAAAAAAGCCAAACAAACATACGCGCGAGATCTTATCTCCCTTTACTCGCACCTTATCAAACTGCCTCGCTTCTCGAACATTTCGCTCCCGCATTTTCACGGGCAAACACACATACACACACATGCGAATACAGTTTTAAACAAAAAATACTATAGCGTATGTATATGTATATATATCTCATGGTGTGTATAACCGTTACAACTCTTTCTGTTTCAGGTGAGTCGCGTGTCTGAACTTTTCACGAAGCTTCGTAAATTAAAAGAGTCGAGAGAGAGAGAGAGAGAGAGAGAGTCTAAAGTAGCGTGTGCGCTAGACTGACCTTATCGAAACTCTCTGCCGCTCGGGCTGCGGGTGTATTAGGTGAGTGCATTTCACGATTGCAGCTACGCGATCGTGCTACCGTATAGCGGAGCCATGTACGCGCCACCTTCGACTTTTTGTTAGGATATTGTTGTGGAGTGAGAGAGAGAGAGAGAGACCCAATTAGCGTATTCTTGATGTAGTTTGAGTTGGAAAAAAGAGGACTGAGCTATAGAGCGGATCGGATATGCGATATATGTGTTTATTTTTGGGTTCTCGGTTTGCTCATGGGAATAGTTGGCAAATACATGCATTTTACTAGTTGTGGAATGGTTGATTAGCATCGTGAGAATATTGATGGGTCTTAATTAAATTAAGGTTGTATTAACTCCGAGAAGTTAGATCTTTTCACAAAAATTTTCAGTGAAAAACTGAAGTGGGCGCATTGAAGTGCGAAAGATGTTTAATGGATTTATTATTAATGCTGGTGCAATTAATTACAGCTGGAAGTTGGCGCATCTGTTCGTCAAGGACGAACATGAATAAGGCCAGATAATTGTACTGTGTGCCTTAAATGCCGCAGTAAAAATTTTTTCCACCGAGCACAAATTTCATTTAATAAATTCTCTCTTTCGTTCTTGCGCAACGAACTTCCTTTTTTACGAGCAAACAAAAACAGACACAGACTGTTACGATCCCCCATTGAATAACGTATCTCTCGCACTTCTTCATGCAGGACTTTGGTTAACTCGTCATCTGTGCATTTATTTTTCCTACGTCTAACGGCCCATGCACACGCGCACAAAAAAAGAAAACCGACAGAATAACGTGCAAGTAAAAAGAAAAATCGTTTGTTTTATCAACGTCGCGTAAGCTGGTCGGGGCAACAGCAACGCCAGATGGAAAGGGACTATACCGAGCCTCTAAATAAGCCTTCCAAAATATTTAGAGAGACGAGCGAAGCGAGTGACAGATCGGCGATGTACATATCCTGCCAAGTGTCGAGGATCGTATCCTACATCGGCTGTATACGATAAAACAGATATGAGAGCGAAAGGGATGGATCCTATACTTTACATGCGGGGAGGATGGGAATGAGTTTTTGGCTCTCTCACTCTCTCTGTTTTCAACAACTGCGTTTACACGTGTTTTTCGTTACTGGGCTAGGGCGATTCGACATAGTGATCGGAACGGATTGTAAAGCGATTGTTTTTTTTTTCGCTCTCTTTTTTTTCCTGACGATGTACAGAGCGATTATTGGGCGGGATTTGCCGTGAACATGCTGACATTGCTTTTAGTACTGTTGCCAAATCTGTTTTATTCTCTGCGCTTGTTTGACTAGCATCACTCAACAGGGGCCAAATCTAAAATATTGAAATTTTTACTAACGTTACCATCATGTTTAAATTAAGTCTTCAGGGTCTGACTCTCATCTTCGCTGCTTTTTCTCATTTACCGACGAAGTTAACACTGACCTTATAGCGAAGTCGGGCCCCAAACTAAAATCGCGCAATTACCGTGAGAACGCGTCGTGAAGTCCAATTAGCGATTCCTCTCTCACATCACACGATCCACTCCGTCCCGCAACAAACAGCATTATCTCAAGACCCACTTGTTCTTCGCAGCGGCGCGCATCCTCCCTCGTTCTCACCCAAAACTCTAGCTCTGCGGCAATGCTATGCGCACCATGCATGTAGATACAACATAAACAAACTCCGCAGAGGCGTTCGAGGGGGGCGGGCGTTAGTCGTCGCGCATATAACACACCAGGCATAGAGCGCCGAGGCATCTAAATCGATTTGTCCGACTAATTGCGGTCGGCCAATAATCGTTACGCTAATTGCCCTCGTTGCGGTACTGCGAGTGAACGCGGGCGGGCGGCGCCATATACGATGTTTTCCAAATGATTATACGTATTATGGCCATGTGTATGAGTCTGTGAATACTGCTCATGACGCATGCACCGCGAGCGAGATGCCCACACGGGGCCGCCAAAACTCGAGCGAGTGCAAGGCACGCGGGGGATCACCGATGCACCAGAGAGCCCAACGATCGCTGCTCTCTGCTGCGGCTGCGAGGAAAGTTTTTCCGGGCCAAACTCATCTTTCAATTAGAGCCGCGGTCTCCTCTCTCTCTCTCCCGAATTAATTGGATTCGAACGAAGAGAGAGAGAGAGAGAGAGAGAGAGAGAGAGCGGCGCGCAGTACCGTTGTAACTCATTGATTCATTAGCGTGCGTGTACACAATGGCTCTGGCAAACAAGCGCGCACACACGCGGGGCATTCACGCATAATAAATTATTCGGCCGTTCAATTAATCGGAGAGGGAGCGCGGAGCGCGAAAGCAGCCGAGAGAGCTTGCAAACGCTAGTGCTTCGCTCCGCGCGCGCCTAGTCCCGCTGCTCTCTCTCTCTTTCTCTCTCTCTCTCTCTCTCTCTCTCTCTATGCGCAGTGTGGAAAGTGTGTGTGTGTGTGTGTGCGTGTGTGAGAGCGAGAGAGATGTCGTAAAGCGCGTAATTTTCAATGGATTATAATAGCGGCGATTTCAATGCTTTTAATGTGGCTCGGGGATTATGTAACGCCAAGAGTCGAGAGTATAATTTGCTCCACTTCTCTACGCTTTCCTGCCTCTGCACCTCTCGCGCACTGATATATATTTCGGGACAGAGGAAGGGAGAATTCATAATGCCCGATACCCGCGACTTCGATTCTCTCTTTTCATAACGATAATACGTGGCAATCGCAATACCGGGGAACGATATTTTTCGAATTGGCCGAGAGCGCTTGTTGTATAATAAAGTGGATCGGGATATGCCGCTGGTTTGTGATGTTGCTTGCGCGGGATATGCCGAGTGCAGCCCCGACATTTTATATAGGAGGGAGAGATGCGAAACGAGGTTCGTTATCGGCGCGGTGGGCTAAATCGTTTGATCTCTTATAGTGTTCGATACGTCGGAATTTTGATCGAGGTATTGCAATCGAGGATGACGAATCTCTGCGCATCTCTTACTTTTGAGCGGGATAAAAAGATTATTTTGCTAAACTCGCAACGATTCGAAACTTTTTTCAATACCAAGGATTTTTGCACACATTTTTCATCGTGACTGACCTTTATCGTGTTACACGAGCACGTTAATCGCAAAAAGGCTTCGAGAAAAATCTCGACTGAGCCGCATCATTTTTATCGCTCCATCCCGCGATACTTTTTTTCCGCTCTACACACAGCATCAAATGCGTGCGAGCTCGGTGCTCGATAATAAACGCTAAGCGTTTTTGGGCCTGTTATTCGTGCTCAAAAACCACGAGAAAACGATTGGGCAACGATAAACGTGCGCTCCTCGGACGAGCATTGTGAAAGCGGAGTGCAGCAGCGCCGAGTCGCGATAACCGCATGACGCGTGTACATGCGAGCGAGGCGCAAATGGGATGGTATTGATGTATGGCTGTAGTGCACGTGTCGTGAGAGAGGACCGTTAGGAATCGGAGCGAAATAACCGGCCCCTTGGCCGATTAATAACCCCGCAAAGCGTCACTTACCTTCTCTCCCTCTCTCCATGCGCCCCGCTGCAGCGAGAAACTACGCAGCACACAAGATAAACGCTAGGCTATTTTTCCTCTTACGGCTCTGACTATTACTTCGCCGTGTATGCGTGTGTCGTATTTTCCCTATGCAGTGTATACAGAACATCGCTCGACTTTCCACTGACGTTGTAAGGCTGTTTTCTCCGCGTACTTCATAAATTTCCTTGTATCTGGATGTGTGTACAACCGAACTGATTAATTTTACGTCGCGGAAGTCGAACGTTCAACTCTCAACTTTATCGCCTCTGCGTGTACACACCGTTTTCCCGATGCTCCATCATTTTTACTGCAACCGCGCACATAAATTCCTTCGTTTATTCCTACATACGATGAAAATATAGGCACGTTGCGCGTGTTGCACTTCTGAAATACGAACGATTTGAAAACATTATACAAGAGAGGATTTTTCAATCTACCGCCAGAGAATTTATATAAAAACGAAAGAAGAACAGCAGCAGCGCAGCATCCAGTGCTCGTTTGCTGAGGCATAATACTCTTTTCCTCGCGGCGACAAAGAGCACGCGAAAGGGCATCGAAGAAGCGGCAGCAGCAGCGCCTGCTGTGGCGGCGATTTCGCGCGCGAGATACCATAGCCTCCTTTGGATTTTCCAGGGGACCGAGGAGAGAAAGAGCAAGAGAGAGAGAGAGAGAGAGAGAGAGAGGGAGAGAGAGGAAGAGAGACTTATCGGGCATTACCCGAGGATTACCCGCGAGCTGCGATCCCGCTTTCGAACTTGCACTTCCAACTGGAGCACCGACTCCCTCTCTCTCTCCTACCTTTTCTTTCTCTCTCTCTCTCCCCCTTTGTACATACACATACACTTGCGCAGATGTATTATTACAGCTACGGTTGTGCGCGGCTGGTTCGGGTTCTCTCACTGGCGCTGGGTCGGACATTATTTACGCGCCTTTGTAACAAAGTTTCGGTCATTATCCTGCCGCCCCCGTTTGCCGCCGCCGCTACGATGCAAATTAGCGTATTTGTTATTTTAATTCGTAATTTATGTGGGCGCGTGGGAGAGAAGAGGAGAGAGAGAGAGAGAGAGAGAGAGGCAGCATCGCGATTTTTGCCCTCGCGCGATTTTGAGCTTTGCACTCGCGGTGAGTGTTGCCCCGCTGCTTTAGTTTCAAACATTTGAGATGGCCGAAAGTGGCGTTTTTATTTGCATTTAACGTTTCATACTGATACAATCGTCTCTCTTTTTTGGACTATTAACTGGAACAGTTGTACACATTTTAATTCTTCTAAAATCAGTTAATGTAAAATTGTTCATACATTTATATGATAGGTGAAAAATTTTCAGTCGTTCTAGGAAACATTCGTTATAAATGGTTTCACCAGCGAAATTAAAATTCATTCAAAAGGAGAGTCTGAAAATGCCGCACGGCAGTAGCGAGATAAAAGGACGCCAGAGGGGAATGGATAGAGAGAGAGAGAGAGAGAGACAGAGAGACAGACAGAGGGAGAAAAAAACGCGAAATCTCTGGAATCGACAGATGCATGATTTCGCGCGCCTCCCACAATATGATGGCACTTCCGAGTGCTCTCTCACTCACTATATATATATATATATATATATATATACGTATTTTCTGTAAACGACTACTCGAAATAGCAAGAGGAAGAGAGGAAAAGAGTGAGAGAGAGTAGCAGCTAGTGGATCCAGCCCATACTCCGAGTGTGGGGAACGAAGCACCTGTCGAAGAAAACGCGCGGGGCTTCACTTACCGAGCGCCAAAGTGCCGAGGCAGAAGCGCCGTTTAAGCGGGCCCGTGACGACGGAAAAATTGCTCCGCGTGAATCTCTATATATTTAAATGCCGTCTCTTCGCCGAGAGCTTTGCTAAATTTTAGAACGACTGCACACTTTGTTGCCTCGTGAATTATTTCGCGGTATGAAATATATCGGATATTTCTCGTGGTATAAGCATCTGAGTATCTCGTATATTCGGTAACGTGCGAACCATTGTAAATAAGTATTCCTTTATAGAGTATAATTAAATGCAGGGCGGCGATCAAAATTCGACATTGAGAAATTAAAAGGAACGAGAAGGCTTTTTTTGTGCAGGCGTAGGAAATATCGCGCATAGTCGTAATGTCACTGCTTCGGTATATTTAGAATAGGAGAGATGTAGAAGCGAAATCGGTGGCGCGACGCGCCTCGTTGCGGTATAACACGCGAGCGTTTCCTCCAATTAAATCCCTTTAACCGAAGATCGAGTGCCTCGAGAACGAAAGGGAGAAAGAGAAAATCAGGATTACAGCAAAGCGGTATAGAGAATTTGTTGAACGGATTGAACTGTCGATTTCGTGTAAAAGGAAAGAAATAGTTCTTAAATGAGTGTGACAATATACTTGTCGATGAAAATGAATTATCCTTAAAAATAAAATTAAGTGTTTCATTTATCGAAAAAAATAGCGAAAAATTTGCACACGCAAGCAGCAAACTAGATGCGCGACGATTCATGAACGAAGCCCCAATACGCGCGAAATACAGCGTCAAACAATTCGGTCCAGCTTGGGAGCAAAAAAAAATACGCAAAAGCGTTAATGGATTATGAACTGCAAGAAGCACAAGCGCGAAACTCGCGCACCGTGTAAGGGAAATATCGGCAGCTTTTATTTACTCCTCTTTTTTTTTTCGTTTGATATTTAAACTTTGAAAAGCTGAATACCGGATTTTGTGCGAATGCGTGTGGTGATTGCACAGGCATTTTTGCAGACGAGTGAATGGGATTTCGGTTTAGTCTGATATTTCATTTCGAGTAACTTTAGCTGGATCGGAAAACAAGCTCGTGTTTGTACGGTTTTGCGCGTTTGACAGTATGTAACTGCAGTTAGGAGAAATTAGGAATCGACATATATTGTTGTCGGAAGTGGATTAATAGTTAGTTATTTTACCGATATCGAAATGAATAAAAGGTTAATATTTCAGATACAATGAAAAGTTTGAGCAAATTTGATATTACGAACGTAAAATAGTCTTATACTTGTTTTAGTAATTTTTATAAATGTATTTAAGAATCTTCTTAACAGTTCACCGTATTTTTACAGAAAATCACAAGCCGCGCACTCGCTACGCCGTTCATACTTGAATAAATAAAATTTAACGACATCGTCCTTATTCAGATAAAAATCAAATTCCGAGAAAGCTCGAAACGAAAATTTCCCGTTAACTAAACATGTACAGGGTAGTATTTTCCTTTCACCTAAAGCGCTTAAAGATTTAAAACTTCTCTGCAGCTGAAGAGGACACGGAGAGCAAGAAAAGAAGAAAAAAATCGTTCGCGCTAAATAATTCTATTAATTCTGCAAATCTCGGCATTCGCTTCACTCTTAATGAAATAATCTTCGAAGCTGCTGCAAATCAAAGAGATGCGAAAAGATCTACTCACGCGAGGCGTATATAATAAAGCCGGCAAAATCGAAAAAGCTCGAGATTAACGCTTCTCTCTTCTTTCGAGAGCGACCTGAAATACAGGGAGGAAATAGAAAAAGGAGGTGCCAGTGAGAAAAGGGAAAAAATAAAGTGCGTGTATCGGAGAGCGGGAGAGAGTGAGTTGAGGCTTGGGATGAAGGGCGAAGAATGAAAGACGTTAAAGTCGTTCGTTAAGGTCGCTTCAGAGGGAGAACCGAGATTTTCTCTCTCGAAGCTCGTGCCCGAGCCCGCGCGCTTTTCCTGACTTGCACATGTGCTATAGTCAGTTGCTCTATATACTCGTAGCTTTAAAAATCTGTTGAGACCTTATATAGAGTTTTTGAAGAAGAGTGATGATGATTGAGTCTCGCGATCTAATGTATTAAAATTATTAGAATAGCAAACGTATGATAAATTACTTTAGTAATTTAAAGAAAAAGGAACATTATTGATTTGATAAGCTTAAAGAAAATGATTTTTGTTTTTTAATTTTTCCTGATAAACTCACATTTTAGTGTGTACAATTTCTTGACAACTTAAAGGACCCAATGCTTCTTCTAGAATTATTAGTAATTTTAGTAGCATGAAATGTCCAACGACAAAGGCAACAGCCACTTTTTTCGTTTTTTCGCAAAAGCAACCTTAAGGCACAGCGACACAGGGGGAGCTTCACTCCGGAGCCGCGCGTACGTCTCTGGCTCACGGCTGGCAGAAGTAGCTCCGAGATCGTAAAGTCGCTTAATCGGATGAGGTTTCGCGAGGGCGGAACTGAAAGTCGAGAAATGGCGGCCGGTCGTAAAAGGTCGCTCTCGGTATAAAGCTCGCCTACACGTATATCCCCTTCCCTTCTCTGACTCGAAATTTTTCTTACTTTATTTCTTCATTTTTCTTTTTATGCCTTCGTTTTTCTCTTACTGGACTGGACAAGACTCGAATCGCAACGCAAATGCTTACTCTTCAGGTGAAGTAGCTACTTGTGCTTTTAGTACTACTTCACATCTTTGACAGCAGAAAATTCATGTTTGTTGCACGCGTAAACGATCGTAATAGAAGACAGTACGAAACCAAATTTATTTTTTATATAATTAAATATAATAGTTGTAAGGGTCATTGGTAGGAGAGAGTAACTCGAAATGTCTACTTTGATGCTCGTTCAACACGCCACTGAATCGCAGAGACTGCACACGTATCGAGTAAAGAGCTCCGCAGCGCGCGAGTAATTTCCAGCTCCACGCATTTTTCCTCGTTCGCTCGACCGAAACTCGACGTTTATTTCCTCTCTTCTCTCGGCTCCGTTAAACCTTTCCCTTACACTACTTGGCTCCCTTCGTTTACCGTTACACGTTGCCGCTACCGCCGCCGCCGACGGGATTCTTTGGGCCAGTGTCGTTAAGTTCACGCTCGTTTCTGTACCGCGCGCCGCCGCACACATACTATACCCGAGTTGAATTCTACTCGTTTTTCTTTTATACGCGCGCGACATCCTCGCAGTGGCAGGGAGAGACCCGATCGGCCACCCTTATACGTGCGCGAGGACTGGAAATTTTATTTCCCGCTATCCTCTTCCTCTAATTTACTCTCTTTTTTTTTCTGCGCGCTCAGCGGAGATGTGGTTTGGATTTCTGTGTTGAGTGACTTTTGGATTGTACTTTAATGTCGGGTTTTATAGTCGAAATCAATTGTGACTTTTTAAGAGAGGCTTGGCTTTTGACGTAATTGAGAGTGACATTTTACTGTTTTCAAGCGACAGATACTTTTATTGTTTTCGTATTCCTCTTTTGTAATTTAATTTTTGTCTTTTATTAAAAATATGAACAATTCACTATTTGTTTACCGCCTTCAACGTCAATATCTCTGTTATATACAAAGCAAACGCGATTCTCGATATAATACACACCAAAAAAAAAAACATTTTCCACCTCGGGTCGGCGTCACACTTCTCTCGGTCGATCGGTCAGTAAAGTAAGACCCCACGAGGAATACATATGCATGCAGGTGCACGCGCGCGCGCGCCAATGATCGAACGCCCGAGAGCCGCCTTGCGACATGCACACACGCCGAGGAGGAAGAGCATCTTTTCCATACACACATCCTCCCGCTCCGCGTTACCCAGCCGCCGCCGCCCCCGCCACTATAACCCAGCGTTCCGAGTTTCCTCGGGAAAGCCCCGTAAGTGCTTCTTCGCCTCTACTGGTGTAAGTGAACTTTCTCGCTCCGCTCTCGCTCCGCTCTCGCTCCGCTCTCGCTTTAGGTTTACCTAAGCGACGCTTACACTCCCTGCGCAAACTTAACCTATGGCTTACCTGCCGCACGCGGGCGGACGGGCGAGCGCGCGCTTGAATACGGCCCAACGATAAACAGACTTAAGAGGATTCCTGAGTGCGCCCCGCACTACTTTGCGTGTCGCCTAAACCCCTTCTCGCCGCGGCGCATCTCTTATAAGCGTACGACCAGCTCCTATCCTAACATCGCGGCGCTTCTTTAGTTTTTTTTTTACTTATACCCGACATGGTTTTCGAGGGGAACGTAGGGGAACGCGTCGATTGGGAGATTTCCGATGCTCGGCGTTTACTGCAGTTTTAGTTGTTGAGCGACGCGGATGTCTTTGCGGGAGAGAAAAATATATCCGTTATTGTGGACGATAAAAAGTTTTTGAGGGGGATAGAGCGAGCGAGATGGTTGGATTAGACGATTGCCGCTTTTTGACGACAAAGTTCGCGGCCGAATACCGCTATACTTATATGCGCGCTTACAGATTAGAAAGTTTTGCTTATGCGCGCGCTGCTATGACTTTTGGGATTAGAATAGTTGGGGACTAAGCGGTTAACGTGTCTTTGCGCGGAAAAGTGTATTTTGATATCGTAAGTTTCGTTGCGAAGTATAGAGCGAAACGAGTTTAATTTTAATTTTTTTTTTATTTAAAGGCTTCGATGAACTTTGTTATAAGTTATTTTTTTCTTTTTTTTCTGTATGTTTGGATAACCGATGCAAATGATGATTGAAAAAATAAAGTTTCGAATGCATGAATTTCCAAACGCTCCTGGATCTGATTGAATCTAAAGTTTCGGCCAAGTTTGCTAACTCCATACCAACTGTGAATAACGTAGAATAATGGATCACGTGATCACTAAGGGTCGAATTTCATGGCTTTATAGTCCAGGTGATAATTCATTTTAGTATCGCACACGAGCTTAGAAACTTTTTATTAACTTTGCGCGCTTATTAATTGATCTGGGACACGCGAACAATTTCAAGGTGGAAAATTTAATTCGTATACTTTATTACGAATTGACGATATATTTGTAAAGTTTCCAACTAATGAATAGTTACGTTTCCGTTCTTAATTGTACCGAATATTAATTATTCATTCATTCGAAACAATTTATAACGAAAATATCCGTTATTATAATAGTGATATATAAAATATAAAATATTAGCCTCGTTTATTGCTTTTAACGATCGGAATGATCCCCTCGAACCTCATTAATATATCCGGGGCTAACCTTATTTTTTCACATTAAGCGGGCTATCATTTTTCTCTTCACGCCCCATGTAAGCCCGTTTACATGATATTTTTATATAATTTTTGCTTCCTACACGAATAATAATTAGTCAAGACGCTTGACGAAGCGAAACAAATTAAAGCGAGGCGGCTTCGCTTTTTTCGGCTTATCTACTGCTCTCTACTAGCCGCGTCGTCGTTATATCTTGCGCTCGAGCGATGTGAGATAATCTTACGCAATATCTTTATTAAGCTGCGCGGTTGTGTGCAGCGGGTATGTGTGTTTTCTTCGGCTTTTTGCTGCCACGAGGCTCCTCGGTGCACAGCAATGCGCGTATACGAATAATTTATGGTCTAATTGTTTGATGAGGGTTATACGAGTCGTGTGGCTCTTTTTTTTTACAGCTGCTGACATAAGAGCGTTACTCTTTCTTGTCAGCGTCGTCGTCGCTCTTTAAGCGAGCTAGAAATTTATATGCTTGGGAAATGTACGCTTATAAAAAATAACGCTCGTTTGGAAAGTTAAAGAGCGGAAAAGCACGGGTTATTTCATTGTGATTTAAAGTGTACGAGCGGAATTCGCTCTCGAAGGTATATTTTTTTAAAGCGCCGACTGATAACGACGTAACGGAATCATTATCTTCGCGATTGATAATGTGCTTATGATCCTATCAACCTTTTAAGCAAAATAAACAGAGTACTTTTGCACTACTAAAACGGTTTTAATTCCTTTATGCCGAAATCAATGCACAGATACAGCGGTATAAAAGAGTCGTTACGTAAAAAAAAAGTTACATGTAGATAACGTTCTTCGTTCACCGAGCGCATCGCCGTATCTCAACTTTATTCCAAATACATATACCGATCCGAATAGGAAAAATCATTTGAAAACAACGTCTCTCCTATTATCACACCTGCAACCGCACCAAGATTAAAGTTAATTTTCATTCATCGTGTCGGGAACGATAATTCGCTCCAATTTCTCTGTTGCATGTATATATGCCCTCTTCCTCCGTTCCGAGAATCCACACAGACCACACACACACACAAAGTGACATTTCATCGCAGAAAGAATGTACACACAGCCAGAACTATACCTCGGAAACAACAATGAATCGCTATACACGTTTACGCCTGCTTACTCGAGCGTAATCGAGCCGCTTCCATACCCAAAGTCACCTTGCTCATACCGTATAACGTGTATATATATGTATATATATATATATATATATTCCACTCTCCGCGTGCAGCCAACAATGGAATATAAACCTCTGCTCTCTTTCTTTCTCCTTCTTGCTCATTCAGATTACCCTAGACAATGGGCCGCACGGTATTCCAGGCTTCCCGGAGCCCCGAATAAAACGAGAGTATATATATATACAGGTGGCGCTCGCGTAATAATGCCGAAAAAAAAGGTATACAGCAGGAGAGAGCCGAAGAAAGAGACAAAGGCTCAGCGGGCAGGTGGATAGATAGGCCCCCGTGTATATATACGCGGCTAACAGGTGCTCGCCGCCGACTACCGGCCCCGTGTTAACTGGCCTGTGACGGCGACGCACTCGCCGGTCCTTTTGTCACTATGTATGATGTATATAACTGAGTGTCTGTCTGTCTGTGTGTGTGTGTGTGTGTGTGTCTGTGTGTGTGTGCGTGTGTGTGTGTGTGTACGGGGTGAAATTGGAACGTCACAGATGCAGAAGGAGGAGGTCCTACTTGGTCGAATGTGGTATATAGGGAAGCCCCGCGCGCGACTATATACTCGCGGAGCTTCTGTGTATCTCTGTGTGCGAGTAGTCCAATTTCTTGTGTGTTCGGCCAGCTGCGAAGGGGGAATGTCGAATTTATACTGACCTACTTGCCGCGGTGCTCGAATGGATACACAACAGCTTTGGATTTCGGACAAGTGTAAATGTAAATTTTTGTGCATACGCTTTTGAGGAAAGCGATCAGTCTGGATCCTTTTACTTGTTCGTCTCATGACTGAGGTAGTTTTCGTATATTCTGCGCTCGAATTAATCGATACATCGATTTATTATCATGATACGTTCGTATGAATCCAGTATTTCGAGCTTCTACTTTGATTAAAGCCGATACATTCTCTGTTCATTAATTCTAAACTCTAACTAAATTAATGCAGACTAACCCATAGAATATATAAACTCAGATGTACATAGATATATTGTTTCGCTTACATTTTCAAATGCTCCCCGTATTTGAAAATTATACCTAATGTATTAATGGGCAGAGGGGCGTGGATCAACGCAATTTCTTCCCAACCCCCATTCTCATCCACTCGATATTTAAAAACGAAAAAAAAAAAAATAACCGAAGGGGATCTCTGTACGCGTACATCTCCTTACATCAACAGTACAGGGATGATATAAAAGCGATGCGAACGCGTGCACAATAATGTCACGTAACTTTTGGCGGATATATTGGTCAGGGGGTTCGTCGCGCGCGCACTTAGCTTGATGAAGCGAAGGGTATAAGGAGAGAGAGAGAGAGAGAGAGAGAGAGAGAGAGTGCGAGAGGGAAAAGCTCGGAAATCAATTCGGCCGGAAAATTATCCAGCTGCGCGTCTCTCCGCTACGCCTGCACAGATGCTCCAATCGAGCCGAGGATATGTAATTAATTAGGACAATCAGTCAGTCAGTGCAGAGAGAGAGAGCAAGATCGAGCGCGTGTGGATGGTACGCTGAGCTTCCGTTATATACCTCCTCTCGACTCTATCTTATTTCCCCTGTCCTTCTGCAGACGAGAAAATTGTGTTTTCTTATCTTACTGCGCTTTCGTTTCGGTTGTTTGTATGCTCAGGGGGATGACTCGAAATTAGTCGAGGAGGATTTTCCTTTTTTTTTCACGATTGAGGAAAAAAGTTTTGTTTGTATGATATCAGCATGTGTTCGAGGTTTGGAACGTCCTACTGATTCGATTACTTGTCTTTTTGCCGACTCTCCGTTTTTCTCTTGTCATCCGCTACGAATTTTCAATGTTCTAACGACAAACTTCCGATATCGATTGAAAAAATTGAATTGAATCGTTCCAACGAACACAGATTATTCATGCAAGCTCCAGCAAGAAAGGGTACACGTCGCATTAAGAAAGCGCGCCTCAACGTCTCACTCCACCCATCTCTCCTCTCCACTCAATTTCCCCATTCTCCTGGCGTCCTCCACCCCCTGCGCGCACTCTTGGCTCCGCTTTTTCAATCTCCCGGCTGCACCACTGGGCTGCGCGCTGCTGTACACTCCCGCTTCTTCTTCTCTTTTTCCCGTCTCGTTGTCGTCGTCTCTCTTTTTCTAATTTGCCGAGGCCTAAGCCTCGAACGGGCTACCGGTCAAGCGAAAAGAGAGCGAAAGAGAGAGAGAGAGAGAGAGAGAGAGAGAGAGAATGGAGGACAAGGGGCGAGTTCTCGCACACCTTCATTATTCTCCCATTGTATCAGTGCCCCGGCCAAGACATAAATCATGGAGCCTCGACGAGTTCGCTCTCATTCTCTGCTGTGCTGTATATATATATATATATACGTGTGTGTGGTGCTGCTGCTGCTGTACAGCGAAACTACTTCACCATTTTCCTCTGGCGTGTACTCCGGAAATTCTCTTGGCAATTTCACACACACACACGCGCACACATACGTACACACACTCGCGCGCACATATCGTTCTATGTGGGTATGTGTGCAGGGTATATTCTTCACAAGTTACTTTGAGCTCGCGCGTGGTTTGGCGTCGTCGATGTATTTATAGAGGCGAGCTGTTAGAGTCATCGCGTCGTCCGATGACTTTATACTCGCGTGTGTGTCTATATGTGTCAGGTTTGTTTGGCTGCACAGGTGTGCATACGAGCTGCTTTTGTTTCGGCTGATGTCGTGGATGTGGATGAGCAACGTGGTTATGTATAGTTGGATTCGAGACGTTGGTTATGTATGCGAATCATTTTTTGAGGATATTGCGTGCCTGTAATTGTTTTCTCATTATTCGATTTTATCGGAATTTGGCTGTTTATTAAATAAAATTGTGATAATTAGTTTGAACTATAGCTATAGACTCACGATGCATAAGTAAAGAAGCAAAAGTATACAAAATTCAGCGTCGCTACCGTTTATCTAATATTCTTGTAAATAATTTAAGGGAAAAAGCAGCCATAGCCACCATCCTCTCATCCTCTTCAAATACATAATTCCGAATTCCATCAACGTGTGCCTTCAATTTTTCAACGCAAATATCGACGAGAGAGCGAGAGGGAGAGAGAGAGAGAGAGAGAGAGAAAGAAAAAGAAGAAAAAAGAGGCAGCAACACAACACGCTCGCTCTAAATAATTGCCCTCGCGTGCAGGCAAGCAGCGGTGGCGGCGGCGGTGGCGGCGGCATCGACTCTCGTAAAATTTTCTCACTCGCAAAAAGCATAGAAAAAAAGAAGAGAGCCCGCGCTCGCGCAACTCGGCGAAGAAACAGGATAGAGGAAAGAAAAGGGAAAGAAAAAGAAACGCACACGCGCTTGGTGCGCGCACGCTTTATTTTCCATCGTGCGCGCTTCGGCTCTATGTGCACGCGCGTACATAAAAACGCCCTCGCGTATATAGCGCACCGAGAAAATGGAGGGCCATAGGAAAAATAAGGAGAGAGAGAGAGGAGAGAAATAGAGCCGCTCAGCGCGCGATCTTGAGAGAATTTTCCAGGCGCACGCGAGAGAGTATACCTCGGGAAAATCTCTTTCGCACACGCACACGTGTGTGTACATGTACGAGTGTGTGGGTATATACAAGAGAGAGGCTTGCTTCAAAGTCCCTAGCCGTTAAAGGCTCTCGATCCATCTTTCGTCGAATCTCTAATGGACGGGTCTGGCTTAGCTCTCGGGTGTCGAGGCGAAACTCGCGGATTAACGGCGAGAGACGTCGACGGAGATGGAAGGCGGGGAGATGGCGAACGAGCAGTGTGCGAGAGAAGAAAGTCGAGGGAAAAAACACAGAGAGAGAGAGAGAAGAGGGAAAAAGAGATAGAGGCTTCAATTTTTGGCGCGCTGCGAGATTTTCATTTTGTTGAGCTCGAGCGATTTAAATGGACAGTTTATGGGTTGTGTTGTTGCCGAGGCTTTGCTATGGCCGCCCCGCGTGTATATTGATAGTTACGAGAAAGAAATCAATGTTGCGAGAGCGTTGGGCTGGCGAATTGTATTTCAATATGTTTCTATTAGCTGTTGTTTTGCTGGGATATTGTGTGAATATGCCTGGCTTGTCGATAAATTAAGTAATTGTTGATTTGTGTATGCGCGGCTTTTATTTAAAAAAATGATATTATTGCAATTTTTTTAAAAATAATATATCGATATATACTTGTACTTTATGAAAAAGTTGTTATAGAAGCGTATAAGGCTAATTTGTATAGACGAATGAAAATGTTATCTCAGTTTCGAGCATATTTAATACTGCTTTATGTGTTTATAACGAATTTCAGAAATAATATACTGAAATTAGAAATAACGTTTTAATTATCTATATATACACTGAGAAAAAGGATTCTTTATAGTTAATGAATCAGTTACTTACAGTAACAAAAATTTTCGTTTCTTGCATCAAAAGAATATTCGTTAACTATTAAGAATTATTTACTTAAAATGTACACTCATGAAAGGCAGAATGCGTTTGCACGCGCAAGCGCCGTCTATGCATGCTTCGGGAGTGCGAGAGAGGAGAAAAATAATGGCGTGGCTCGAGTTGGGTTTGCCGGCACGAGGTTATGTTCCTAGAACTTGTATCTGAGATTTTTGTTTTTACCACGAATTGTCCTTTTTATTCATATGTAATATATAAGTACACCCTCACACTTAATTAGTTGCAAGCAATACTTAAATTAACCAAGAACTAAATAGATAATTGTTTCAGGTTAGATTTTGAAAAGTTTTTAAACGCACCAAATTAAGTGCTGATGGGTGTACCTGTAAAACCTTTTAATCCTTCTGCTTCCGCTTTATATAGCCAACTTGTGTATTACATAAAAACATTTAACATCCGTAAAACAAAGGTATATCAAATTATGTGAAAACTCCTGTATAATTTATTAGCTTAAATACTATATAAATA
>UELU01138873.1:0-26036 GCA_900490025.1 Megastigmus dorsalis
ATATTATAATAATATCATAATTATATAATATAATTATTATCATATATTATATTTACACATTGCTTCCTCAGAGAGGATTTTATGTAAATCAATTATAAATTACATTGTATTTCTGTATTTTTTCAGTACTCAATGAATCCGTTTTATAAGATAAATACCCCCATCAAATCCGCGGGTTTTGAAAAGAAGGCTCAATTCTATGGCAGGAAGTATTTAACTTCGTGATAAACAACATAGATTCAATTGAAGAGGTTTTGATATTATACATTTATCCTTTTATTCTATTCATATTGTACATTTTTATATTTATTAATTAAGGAATTTTAAGAGATTTCTATTATATATTCTGTTATATGTATAGATTTATAACGTTCTAAAACTTTTTGCTGAAAATATTCAATCAAATGCAATTGAATCCAATTGAAAAGCAGTACCAGAATTATTTAAATTTAAGGGCATGTGCTAGGGTCGAAGATTCCTACTTTACTAATTTATGTACTTAACTAAATATGTCAAGATAGAGATTAATTTTTGTAAATAAAACTTTCGGTAATGATGTAAACATTACGCGATTCCAGTTTCATGTGATTCTATTCATAATTCATAAATTTTTACCGCATTTTTTTGGTACTGATACCACATAATGTTTATATCATTACCAAGGTGCAGAGAGCTTTTTTCAAAAATTAATCATCTTTGTATATTTTGTTAAATGAAAAAATCGGTATGGAAGGAATCTTTCCCACCATACCTCATCCCTTTAACCAGAATGAATTGGTATTTTTCAGCACCTAATTAAATATATTTAAAATACATCTATAATACTTGAATCAGTTATAATCGAGTACAAAAAAATATCAATTAATTCATAGAAATAATTTTAGTTTGATTTGATTAAACTCTGAAAAATACTGATTGTTTCTGATTAAAATCTGCTTAAATCGGCCAGTTTATATAGGTTTCAATCCGGTATTTCCGCAGAATTTCGATATTGCAACATTCTAAATTGAAGCAATGTTCATAAATTACTGAAATTTATGAAGATCATAAATTAGAAGCTTGAAACATTCCTTAATTGTACATTATTATTGTACATATTAAATTAATTTCTACATTAATACAACTATTAAATGTTATTTTATTTATATTACAAATATAAAGTTGTTTAAAGTATTTAAAATGTTTTTCATACGTTTTATGTACAACTATACTATAAATTATTTAACATGCCGGAATTTAGAGAAACTTAAAAAATAGGTCTTTTTTGTATAAACTGTCTGAACCAATAGTATCCTGTAAATGCTGATAGTCCATACCATGTGACTATATAGCTTAAATGCTCATTTCTCATATTAACTTTTGTTTGAGCTCCAATTGGCATTCCAGCATCAGGATCAGATTCAATCATGTCTAAGAAAACAGGTTCTGTCCCAGCAAACTCTGCCATTTCATCAACATCCCTGTTAAAAAACATATTATTTCTGAATCCAATTAAAAGATAATTAATTTATTACTTAAGATAGTTTACCTGTAATGCCATACACCTTTCTGAGGATCATTTTTAGTTACAAATTGTGGTCGTTTTTCACTGAGTCTATTGATTCCAGTTATTTCCACTGTACCTTCCATACGGCAATTTAATCTTTCTTCTGCATGTTTAAATTTATTTGGTAACCATCCTCTATTGACAAGGATAATTAAGCTGCAAATGTATATTTTTAATACCTCCTGAATTTCTAAATTTGTAATTTAAGTACATGTCCATAAAAATAATACTAACTCTCTATTTTCAAGTTTCAATGGTGTTATAATGTTATAACCCCTGTTTAAAGTGCCCCCTGATATTAAATTTCCTTTCCCTTCAGTGGCTCCATGTCCATCAATAATTAAAGTTCTTGGTCCAACAGCAAATTCTTTGTCGTGTAGAAATTCACCCTTCACTTTGATAGGGCAGTAATCTAATTTAGCTAAATCATCTAAACTAATTAAATTAATATTATTTAGTATTAAAATACAATTTAGTTAATCAAATTATTAGTTATATTTATTATTCCACAATATATCTTTTATGTTTGAAATATTAATAAATATATATATATATATATATATTTAGGAAGAGAGTATTAATAAGCAATATATTATATAAATATTTACTTTTCTGGCATTTCGATTGGTTCTCTAGAAAATCTGTCTTTAAGATCATCAATTAAATTTAATTTCCATTCCCGCCTATAAATTTGCCATGTACCAAGACCAAATGCTATAACTGGGATAGTCTAAAATAATACAAAAATACCTATTATCTACATGAATTACAAAATAAAGTGCAATACAAGAGTAGAGTATGTAAAAAATTTTCATACGAGTAAAAAATATCCATATCCACCAATAGCCTCATTAAACTTTGGGGGTTGTTTATAGTCACCACTATTTTCATCATTAACTTTTCTTGGTTTTCTTAATTCATCCAATTCTTTTGGTCTAGTCAAAACAGTTCGAGCAATCAATATACTTTCTGTTTTATTTGTTGAATGCAGCAAATAATTTTTTGAAACACTTAAATATTTATTTGAGCTAGAGTATCTTAATAAATATAAACACTTATAAGCTGAGAAATTCATTTTTAACTAATATATTAATTTTGAAAACTTATATAAATATTTATCTGTTCACACACATTTTTAGGTTATGATATTCAAGTCCCTTCCCTCTTCCCTGCCTCCTCGGCTCCGCCAAAGTCTCACACTATATATAGGTAGGTATATATCCCCGCACGTC
Organism: Megastigmus dorsalis; assembly: GCA_900490025.1. Lineage (NCBI taxonomy): Eukaryota > Metazoa > Arthropoda > Insecta > Hymenoptera > Megastigmidae > Megastigmus > Megastigmus dorsalis. Next base: position 2,779 of record UELU01138873.1, read on the forward strand.
TCGAATGCCCGAGTGCAGAAGTCTCCATTATATAATATATAGGTATAGTACATATGAAGAGAGCACTTAACGATTACCTATTATATCAATCGATATTTAAGGGGATGTCGGAGCAATAAACGTATTTCTTTATTCGATTATATCTATTTCTATTAATGGTAAAAATGAATTCTGAGAGTTACTTGCTCTAGTTCTCAATATAATAAATCGTTTTGTATAATTTCATGTGGTTATGGTTTATCGTTTTTACAAAAACTTGGAACTAGTAAGAGGTGTTTATTCATTGAAAGTTAACCTTAAAATTATGGATATGCCTATTGCTGCGTGTAACTTTTTTTATTTATAATTTTAAGAAATATTAAGAGTTAGGTACCCTAGTGCTAACTATAATTAATTATTCTGTGCAATATGAGGTTTATTGGACTTATCGTTTTTCCAAAAACTTGGAACTACGAACTATTGAGGAGAGGCGATGCTCCGACATCCTCTTGAACACTGGCGTACAAAATACGTTGCAACATAAAAATAATATATTTGTAAAAATTTTAATTTAGATAAAAATAAAGTATGCATGATGAAAACAATAAAGAAAATGAATGATATTGAAATAAGTGTGGTATTTTTATGGGATTATTAATTATTTATTATAATTGTAATTAAAGAAGCTCGATTTTCAAACTACTGGTAATATACGTATATATAAATGTATGATTGAACGATTGACTGCGAGCTATATATATGTTGAATCACAGTAATACTGGGGCTCGGTCCGCACCTTGAATTTATGGACAGCATGCAAATGCGTATTTGGTGGGAAACAAACTAATAAAATACGTTTTTCAATACAAAAATCGTGCAATTCGATATTAATATGAGATTTATAGCCATTCAATAATATCAAAACAGGAAATTGGATTTCCCTTTCAACAAGTTTTTTATAGAAAACATCTTTCATGTATTCATATAATGTGGCACAATTTCTCCATCGATTTGGACATTTCCCAATGACAATATCCTTAGGTGCACTATTCATGACATCACGAGGTAATCCTTGGTAAGAATATACTATCATAGAATCCACACCTTCAACATTAGTTGCATAACAGCAAAGAACAGAATGATCTAAAATGCTTCCTGTTTTAAAACAAGTTTGCGAATCAATTTCATCTATATTGTAGATGCGAGCTGGATCGCTAAAAATGTCATCAGCTTCTTCTTTTTCTATGCACCTGTTTAAATTGACTAGCCATTTTTTAATACTCTCCTCTGTTACAGTTGTCCTAGCTTTCGATGTAAATTCTGTATTCTTTGTTATATCGAGACCCAATTCTTGTCTGCTCTAGCAATTGTAGCAGTCTAAATTCCAAAAACAGTGCATTTTAATTATTCACAATTTTTTAAAGACCTATATTCATTTTAGAATTTAATTATAACTTCCCTTCGAGATGTTTTTCTCGGATCTGTAATTTTTATATCGTTTTGAGTGATTTTTATTATAATTACATAATACATACTCGTAAAACTTATAGTTTTTGGATTCTGTAACGTTTTTCTAAGACTGATCATGAATTTGTCTGCTTTTCGCAAACGAGGCACACGTTTTCTGAATACTGTGTTTTCGATAAGGACGCTATATCAATTTCCTATCTTACAATTTATTAATAATTTATTAATTTATATATTATCCTTGTAATATCAGCGTAGACAGCCCGCGTAGTACTTTCACAGCGTTAGAACATACCTATAACGTTATAATGTGGACTAATTGGCTCATTTTTAAATGTTAAATACATTATTATGAAAGAAGAATGCCCGTAAATATTGATAGTCAGATATCGACGCTTGTAGATATACGACCTAAGGTGAATGTCCCAATTTCTACTCACGTCCCTATTTCTACTCATTTAATCTTTTTTATGTTATTACAAATATGAAACGTATTTCTAAATTATTCAAATATTTGCAGACATATTTAATCAATTAAAAAGAACTAATTATAAGATTATGAAGTAAATACAACACCTATTACAGAAGCAAGACTATGTGAGTAGAAATAGGGCTTAAGTGAGTAGAAATTGGGACATTCACCTTATATTAATTTTCGAACTTTAATATCTCGCATATCTCAGGTTTCCTTTGGTCTAGGTAGCTGATTCTTTTTGAAAAGTTTTTTTTGATTTTGCAATCTATTCAATTGTACAGATTGATATAAAATAAAGTGATGATGCTTTATCGATCGTCGAAGAACAACAATTTGCAACATTGTAGTCAATTTATTGCGATATTTCGAAGATTTAGTAACAATTTATATACCTTCAAGATCAGGCATTCTTGAATGTTAAAATGAATTTGCATTAAGTCGCCTATTAATTAGATTAATTGACATCACTATTAATGCGATTAATTAAAAAGATATATATCTCTCTCTTACTACACTTATTCTGATTCCAAACCTCGTGAAAAGCATGTGGGTATAAGTTATTGACCATTCAATATAGTAGTCACGAGGTTCGAGAGTAGGTTTATACAAATTATAAAGGTTCCATGTGAGAGACACAATTACCCATATCTGTGGGCATATTATATTCCTTTCAAATAAGCATTTGATGAAAAAATTTCTAATTTTTTTTTAATTTAAAAAACATGATATAATTATACTGCGCGAAACAACTATATAAATATTCGTTTATTTGGCTTCAATTGTGGTTATCTTGAAAATTGGACCCGCATTGGTCGCAAATATTGGTTCTTAACTTCGTTTTTAGACACCAGATACTACTTCTCAAACTTTCATCAAAATCGTTTACCTAGAGATTGTTTTCCCTTGTTAGTATGAAAATTCTATTAAGAAAAAATAGGATATTAAACATTAGATTTTATTTTTTCTTCATCGAGACTGCCAAAAACTGTATTCAAACCATTCTTTTGGCATCAACTAAACTTACCTATTAATAAAATTATGAATACGAATTATTTGCCGGGTTGCAAAAAAATTGAGATAAACAATTTAATTTTTCCTATAATAATTTATTTTGTAACTTATAATATTTGTAATTTTTTTCTGCGCGTAAAAAATTTATTATACTTCTTGCAAAAATAGTTTTCTTTCCAAATGAAACAGTTTCGAAAAGTATAACAGTTTAAAGTACTCTAGAAAGACATTTACGTTTATTGTTGGTAAAAATTACATTTTTTTACTTTGTGATAAAAACTGCACATCTCGATTACTCGTGTAGAAAATAGTGATTTTTATTTTACAAATATGAAAATATACAATTTATAATCATTACGCTGATGTTAATTCATAAAATTTCTTATATCAAACTCTATAATAATTAAGATAAGTATATCAATAAAATTATGTAGCATCTAATGCTAAAATGCTCTGACTCTTCTCCGAACTTGAAGAATAATGAAAAAAAAAAACTTAAAAACGAAATGATATATATAGCATATTGAAAGATGCATTGGCAACATTTTCACTTTTTTCCATACAAGACCAGACAATCTTTACTTTGCGCTATAAAAAGCTTTCTCTCTTTTGTACATCATAATATTCTAAATTTAATATTACGCTTAAGTCTCTGTCGTTAACGATTTATATCATCACCGAATTCATTTATTCATATTAAGAAAATAGACACTAATAAAAAAAATGCATATCTACATATATATGCTAGAATAAAATGATAAAAATGAACAAGCACGTATATAAAAAAAATCTTTTAGAATTTTAAGTTCAATGAAAATACACAATTTACTTTCTACAATTTGTTCAAATGCCGCAAAATAGAAATTGTATAAAAATGAGCTCATCGGATAATGTACGAGTTTCAAAAATTTTCCCTTAGTTCGCCAAAGGTCCAAAAGCAAGGAATGTAAAATTGCATTGAAAAGGCATCGTCTCCGCGTTGCGAATCAACGTCCTTTTTCTATAAAACGACCATCATCTCCCGGCGTTATTCGATTCGCGTGACATACTAATCAACATCAACTATACCTATCAGACATAAAAACGATTACAATTTACATACGAATCTCTATAATCATCATCATCATCATCATTATCATCATCACCAGGGTGGAAGACACCTACTTACATCATTAACGAGTCAGTCCAAGATGCTTCACCCGATGGATTCTCAACATCCTTATAAGAGCCATCTTTGAGCTACAATATGTATAACTACAGCGCAGCTATTCCTTTTAATTCTTATTAAGAAGCAACCTCGCTCAACAAAACAATATAAGCCAACAAAAAATTCAATAACACGTTTATCCGACACATCTCATCTTTGATTTAAGAGCCATATATATATTCTCAATGCTGGTCTTCGTAGACAATAAATGTGTGCGCGACTCGAATCTCAGCATCGGCGAATCAGTCATCTCCACCCTGCGCAGCTAAATCAAAGTTGCACGCGATTCCATAGCTTATTCGTTGAGGACGCACGTACGGATGAGGGCATTGCAGACCGAGTAAGGGTCGCAGTTGCTGCTGGGTCTTCTGTCCTCCAGATATCCCTTGTTGGCCTCGGCTACGCCACGAGGTATGCGAATGCTCACGTTGCGATTCGCCACACCCGAGCTGAAGTCGTGGATGCTGCTGGTCTCGCATTTTCCCGTCAATCTGCGCTCGTTGTCCTTGCCCTCGCGTGGATCGTAGGCCTTGATGTGCATCTCGTGCCTCTTGCTCAGCTTCTCGATCGCCTTCTTTATCTCCTCTATGCCGTTGTTGGCGCGCATAGATTTTGTCGAGAAATTGCAGTGGGCACCGGCTCCGTTCCAGTGGCCTTCCATCGGCTTAGGGTCCAGGGTGACGATGACGCCGTACTCCTCGGCGATGCGGTGAAGAATGAACCTGGAGATCCAGAGATCGTCACCGGCTGCGATACCGAGGCTGGGGCCAACCTGTAATGCAATCACGCAATTATGTAGGGGCAACGATGACTTATAGGTTTATTTATTATTATGCCAATCGTTAAACTCTATACACGGATTCGATATTAAATTAATAATGTTGGCATGTGGATTTTATTTGGATTCTCTTTAAATTCTGCATATACAAATTAATTTCGATACACTTTTCTGATTTTTGGAAAGTTTAATAATGTGCGTTGGGTATATTATTAAAAAGTTTAAAACTTTGGTAGGGAACCCTATATGCTTAGAATACGTATTCAAGATTCATTTTAACTAAACGAAGACTTAATTTTTTATAGATTTCTTTAAAAAATCTATATGCATAATGTGACAGATTTGATACTCAAATAGGAAAAGATATGCAAAAAATTAATCAGGGGTCGTGGTGCCAACCCTAAAGGTATACTTTAATGTTATATATATATATGTTCCGCGAGGCCGGAGAACGTTCTTAACTAAAAATATCGAAAAATAATATTTGAAATTTCTATAAATTTTGAACAAGCATATAACTTTTGAACTTTAAAAGACTAATTCAATGATAATACCTATCTTTAATTCAATCTGAAGAGAATTTCAAATCGCAAATTAACCTTATATTGAATTTATAACTCCGAGGCGTGGATTGTTTAAAAAACTATAGTTTTTCTTCGATAACCGTGTCCCTGCGAGTACCAGTTAATTCGTTTAGTTAAATGTAGTATAATTTCCGTCAGCTGCTACTCGTTTGAAAAGAGTACTAATTACGGCTGACTTGGACAGCATTTACATTCTAACGCCATCGATATACACAGCTGTCGGTAAGAAAAGTGTGCATCGGCATGTGCTGTATTATTACCTGATATTCCCACTGGGATGGCATGACTTCGGCATTGGTGCCAGAAATCATGACACCGGCGTACAAACAGGCGCGATAGTGGGCCTCGACGATGTCGCGACCGATGACTTTGTCAGCGCCTACGCCGCAGTAGTAGGGACCCTGGGGTCCTGGGAATCCGTTCTTCGGCCAACCAAGTGGCCTACCGTCAAAGTCCAAGAAAGTGTATTCCTGCTCGATACCGAACCAGGGCTCCTCCTTCTTGATCAGCTCCATCGCCTGACTGGCAGCGGCTCGCTTGTTCGACTTGGTTGGCGTCATGTCGGATAGGTAAGTGTCGCAGAGCACGAGGATATTGTTGCCGCAACGGAAGGGATCCTTGTAGATGGCCTGGGGCTGCAGGTAAATGTCACTGTTGCCACCCTCGGCCTGGTAAGTCGAGCTACCATCGTACTGCCACTTTGGTAATTCTGCAAAGACGAGTAAACTTATTGTCAAAATCGTCGATCTGAATCCTGAACATATATAATATGAGTAATAGTATCTGATTCGACACAAGGCTGCTGTAGGTGAACTTTTTTAGTAAGGCGAAACATTGCCATACGCCTAAAGATGCCGAAAAATGTTTTATACGCAAACCAACGCACAGTGAATGTAGTGTAAAGTATAACAGTTATTGCCACGTTTAAAGTATTACATTTGTATATCACGAGTGTGAAAGAGTAGCGCTTGACTCACTTACTTATAGAAAATGTCATCTTGTCGCACAAAATTGCACAGAGCAATTTTAATGTTTTCGCATTTTTCGTTAAAGTTAATAATAATAATATTTTCGTTCATTCGATGAAGTGAAAAGTACAACATTATTCTTTATTTCTTTTTATACCTATATATATACACGGTGATAAACTAAAGAAAGTATATTGAGATGATATATAGCTCCGATAGATGTATTTATGATTACCTGTAGGTTTTTGCGGGATAAAATCTAGCGTTCTGGTTTTGCTTCTCAATCCTTCGCCAGTTCCATCGATCCAAATGTACTTGGCTTGAATTTTATCTTCTGGCTGAGGCAAGGCGTAATATCTATTCAGCAGAGTCTTGTCAAGTGCTGCATTCGGTGAGTCATTGAGCATAGCCTTAGAGGCGCTGCCAGACGTACTGCAATTTAAAGAAATACAGAGTTGTTAGTAAAGCCATTACATTTATAGGTACTAAATGAGATACAGTAGATAAATTTATATGTTCTTTTTATTTTTTTTTTAAATTTTCTTTATGACACATTTTTGTATTTGAACGCTGCTCTATATATTCATGCGCGAGGTCTGAGGTGTGTTTATAACCATTGGTATACACGCATGTAATGTTTTACCGTAGGCGCTTGTGTCAATCGGCCGAGGCTTGGGCGCTTTATCCGCATATGTTCTTTAAATTGCGAGCCCATCGCTTACCGATCGAATCGTCGCAGACTCATGACGATATACTTAAAAATGCAAACATTTCTTTCACATCACCTATTACAATCCCTTCCGCATAATTGATTTGAAATTTTCAAACGACTATTAATTAAAACTGTTTCAAGTATTAACTTTCCCTCACCGCTATTTCCAACTTAATATTCCTTATAGGACATCAAATACAATTATAATTTATTTATTATTAGTAATTTTATTTTCTGTAGTCGAGGTAATACCAACTAGTGAAGCAATTAAAATCAGATAACAAAATTTCTTTTCTGTGTATATTTTTAATGTGAATATAATAGGTTATAAGCAACAATAAGTATCAATGATCGTTGCAAATTTGATTCCATTAACATTATTCTCTCGCGCCGAATGTTAAGTACCTATAGCCGCGCATTCAATAATGAAAACAAAGCCTCGTGCACTGCATATCTGCATTAAAAATTGCGTACCATGTAGCAGCGGCTTACTGAAATATGCATAGAATCAAGCTCGGCTGCTCGCGTGCATTCACAAAATCGAAATTCACGGTCTCTCTCTCTCTCTCTCTTTCTCTCTCTGTATCTCTGTCACTCTTTACAGGTCTTTCACACTTACGTGTACCGAACTAATCAATATATTATTTCTGCCATGAATCGGCGCGCATAAACCTATACCTATAGCCAAGGCGTGCACTTTTATATACCGGATAATTCCTATCGCGTTTCGAATACTGCCACAGTCGCGCGGCATCTCAAAACATTGGAAAAGGCCATCGCATATACGATAACAAGACGTACATATGCCGCGAGGATGTTCCATCCAAGTGCAAGTTCAAGTCTTTTGTTATCCGGTGAGAAAATTATTGAACGGATAAAAATTCTTGAATACACCCGATAACCCATACCCGCGTATTCCTATTATAATTCGATCATAATTATTAATTATATTATTTAAAGTCGCGTCGTTGGTTCGAGTTTGTTATTGTACTGCTACTGCGAGATTTAAGAAACAAAAGAAAAGAATAAAAACATCAGGTATAAGTAAATCAAGTGGAAAAAGAGGGAAAATATAAAGGCCAGTAGCGCAACCGCGGGTAGTGCAAGAAGCGACAGCTGCCTGCCCACCAATATACATGTATATAGTTGACTTAAAAGTCACTTGCGGTTTCGCGAAGAGGAGGTATATAAGAGGAAGCGAAGCGAAGCCGAAGAAGGAAAGAGGGAGTGAGAGAGTGAGAGTGTGAGGGAGAGAGAGAGAGAAAGAGAGAGAATAAAAAGAGCACATAGCGCGCGAAAAGTCCCCTGCTGCTGCTGACCTGGCTATATAGCTGGCGCGTGCAGCACGTGCCGAGCACGCGATCGATGCGTGGCATCTTGTGCGAATCATTCAGGGCCGTTCATGGGGTTACGGAGAGCCTGCGCCCTGCGCCAACCGCCTATATATACTCTTTTCTGCCCTATAAATACATCTTTTCCTTCCTTACATGCTTTTCAAGAAAATCAAAAACACCATCACCTCTCTCCGATATTAGTCTTTAATTTATAGACACGCACTGTATAAGCTGTCTTACAGTGACTTGAACTACGGCTAAATTAAATATTCATTAATTATGTTTTGATAATTTTACGCCAACAAATTGTTTTTTTTTCTATTTTAGACTGCTAAAATCATCTTGGCAATGTAATATAGGAACATTGGGAAAAAACTGCGTAGAAAGAACAGCGAAACAACAATCGCAAAGAAGGTAAACAGCGAGTTACGCCACATTTCCTTAAATCATCTATATATATGTGTTATCGGGAGTGCGACAAATGCACGAGCGAGAAGGTAGAAAAAGACTGCGCGCAGATGCACACCAACGCATCTCGTTCATTGAGGAAAAAAAGCGCATTTCCCGTCGAACTTTTATAAAGCGTGGGTCAGAGGTAGTTCGGCTCGAGTTCGTTCGCAACTCAACTCGAGTGTATCTCAAGCTAATAGTCACTCTCTTGTTTTAATTACCTCTTCCAGTCATCAACCGATTCAAAAGTGAGTCTTTTTCGCATAAGGAACGTATAGCCTCGAACAATTCATCAAATTAATGAATTAAGGAACGTGTATATTTTTAAGCTTGTGTACGAGTTTTCTGAAAGTCGAGAACGCCGTCGTCAGTGCATTTATAACACCCGCGATATACCGTGAATGAAAGGCTTATATCGAAGGGTAAATCGATTGTGTGGAGATTCGAGCACTTCCTACCGCAAACCACAACATTAACGTCCTACTTACGCTCTCTCGTGCGGCAACTTATATGTATAATACAAGGAGTTTGCACTGCGGGATTATATGCGTAATACCATTGAAAAAAGCAATTGTTTACCCGAGGCTTTAGCGCGCGCACATGCATTTATATGAACCACTTTTCCACTTGGCCGAGCAGATCGCGCTTGGCTCTTAGCAAAAAATTGTTTATCCTAGGATTCAAACATACTGGAAAAATCTCTATGACATCAGACGAATCTCCTCTGTATCTAAAGAAATTTTTTTTCGAATGAGATGCGGTCAATCGTATACGGAAACTTCGTTATTACTTACATTTCGCATGAAATATCACAATTAAAAACAGAGTTTTTATTGTTTTGTAAAAAAAATTTAAACCCTTTGATATTGACGTATGCGCAAACGTGCTGTTCTTTTTATTAGCCGCATTATTTCCTCGGGGCCGAAATTCCCGGTCCAGTAAACATAAAGTTTTAAAGTAGGTCGATTATTAGAGATTTACCGAATACGTGGAATCTCAAATACAAATTTACAAAGAAAAAACTCAATTAAAATATTTTTGGGATACATTACTCAGAACCCTTACGAAAAAAGGCTGTAGTTCTAACTACACAAACTCTGCAGTATGAACTACAGAGAATGTGTTGTTGATACTACAGAAAATACTGCAGAAAGCTGTGATCAATACTACAGAAAATGTGTAGTAAATTCGGACTACAGAAATAACTACACAGTAGGATCGTAAGCAAAATCGCTCGAATATTGTTTATTTATAAATACATCGCCTGTTTTTATTATAAAAAATGACTAGAATTAATTAGAATAAAACAATAATTAAAGGAAAAAAAATTAAAAAATAAACTTGACCCTGCCGGGACTTGAACCATGCACCTACGGATTTAGATTCCACCTACTTTACCGATTTTGGCATTGAACGAAATATAATATAAAGGTAGAGATTAATTTTTGGGAAAAAACTCTGTCACCACCTCGGTAATGATACATGGTTCAGGTTTTATGAAATTCCATTTACAATTCTCAACTTTTTGTCCTCGAAACTTTCGTTCGTACAATTTACAACGATTTTAATGTCTGAAATTTTCAGCGACAAAAAATTCTGCGAATTGTGGATGAGATTTATTGTGGAATAATTTGTGAAACTGAAATCGGATATAATCTTTACATCATGCAGTTTTTTCAAAGAAATCATTTATCTTTGTATATTTCGTAAAAACTGTTTAAATCGATAAGGTAGGAATCTTTTCGACTCTACAACACATCTTGTACATACGCGGTCCCTTTCCAGTTTCATTATATTGATAATATGCGATAAAACTTAGGTCTATTTTTCTTATCCATACGATTTAAATTCTTTATTTAGAATTACATAAGTATTAAATAATCAGTTAAGTAAGCATTTAGAATAATTTTATATTCCATTTTAACAAGATAAATTATATTGCAGTGTTAACTTTAACTTTCTCGAATGAAATAACAATATATATATATATTAAATACTAGAAATAGACCAATAATAAATCAATACATCATAAATTAAATACCATGGATTGATCCTTAATTTTTTAATATTTTTTTTTTGACCAAAAACTAATTGAGTATGTATAATTGAACACAAGGTTATAGGACGATAAAGATAGGCTTGAAAATTGAAGTAGTAAAAGTCCGAGCAGTGTACGCCATGCAGAAAAACAGGAGAAGTAGGTCGAGTACGAGACGATACGTATACGAAGGCTAGCATCATACGCGAAAATTATACCCTTCTACCATGGACCAGCTACGAAAAATAACAAAAACTTGCAAGAGATGCAAAATCACCTTCGCGAAAGGCATGTAAATGATTGCCGAGTGTCTTGGAGAATCCGTTTGTGCAGCAATGTTTTTTCATCGGTGCCGCGTGTTTTGGTAGGATCCAGAGGAATGCAGCGAACGAGTACAAGTTATATATTGGCTCAAGTTCGAACTTGTACACGAAAAGAAATGGTATTTATTGTAACTTGTATATATATATATATATATATATATATAGCAATAAATTATATAGTGATGAAGTGCGAGGTTTTACTGCGCTACAGGAATAAGGCTGTAAATTCTGCTGTGAAAATAATGTGCAAAGTATAATTAAACAAACTGAGTACAGGAAAAATGTATAAGTAGCAGTCTATTCGTCTCGTGAGCGCGAAACTTTACGAGCCTGCGAATTTGTTTACCAGTAAAAGCTAGTGAAATATGTAAAATATCTTGAATTTATATAAGAAATTTTAAGTTGGCTATGATTTCATCACACTCTAATCATTATATACTTAAGTATATAGTAACCCATGAATGTTCTCAAAAATTCATACTTAATTATATATTCATATTTTGTACAAAAATCCATATTTTACTACCTAAAAATTTATGTTAATTATTTATATTTGAACGATTCTCTTTCGATCTAACCGATTATACCGAGTTAGGAAATCTCCAACATGCATATTTAGCCATAATTTTTTAGATTTGAAAATCATCAACGCCTGAAAACTTTTTACGAATAGAAATTCATCATTTTCTCAAGAAACACGAAAAACAACAATCTTATTAGAATATCTTAAATTTTTCCAAACAATAATTGTCCGCCTTTTATTCCATATATTTTTCGTAGAAGTTAGAAACAATTTATGTTCCGGATTATACACTATATAAATATAATTTACAAGCTTATATATTCACCGATTAAATTAACCTATACAGGCTTATCTTGATAACAGCAAATTTTTTTTAATAAAAACTTCCAATGCCGAGTTAAGGACAAAAAAAGGTTCACTGAATTAGCGCTCGTGCGAAACAATCGCGTGCCAATGACTCAGCAAACTTATCATACGCATAAAAGGGATATCTACATATGTACATCATACTGGGATTGCGATATTAGAGACGATAAGTACATTTGCGAAAAATGTGGGTCGACTCGTACTAAATCGCCTCCCGCGAATTAATCCCGGCTACAAACAAGTTTTCCCAATAATCGGCCATGCATTGCGAGTGTCGACGAGAAATTTATAAATAGCAAGTCATTTTGTAATTTTAAAACAATGAAGTCTCAAATAGCTAAGTTTAGGGTAAATATATACATGAAAGTGAATCTGATAGAGCGGATAAAGAGATATAAGATTTCAATATCTGTAATTATTTTGCATCGAGTGCAAAATATAAAAATATGTTTTGATCTTTACAACCTCTTCTACATTTGTCATGTACATGTAATTTAAAAACGTACACGAGCAGGTTATTTGTATTTATATTAGGGTGTAGATACAAGGTTTGAGTAATGAAATTTTGCAATATATAGGTAATGGCCTACTTCTGATGATAAGGTAAAACCAAATGAGAGTTTGTAAAACAATCCTATGGCCCTACTATTATACACGCGCCACGTAAACTATACTTGGTCACGCTGCACACAGCCAGGCGCCATAGCATTTCGCAAGCTACTATTGCGGCTCTCTATAGGGCTCGTAAAAATGCTGCAAGATTCTGCAGCTGCAGTGAGAATTGCAGTTGCGAGCCTCCGGCACACTTGAATCGAGCCGGATAAAGCTCAGCTTCTCACGCCGAGTGCGCAATATTTTGAACGACAAAAGCTTGCGCGGGGTTCATTGTAGCGAAATAAAAAGTCTCTCGTAAAGACCGCAATAAGTCTTGCAGTATTACTCGATCTATTAAGTGTTGGCGCGGCATCTCGGACAGTGTGGGAGGTCGCAGCACCAAAATTATTACTGCCGAAGAGAAACATCCGCGCTGTATGCGTTTCGTCTGAAGCTTTTTCATCTGTTTTGCTGCTTGACCCCCGCGAAGAGATTTTTTTATACAAGTAGGTACGATTAGACAAGAATATACGAGTAGAAAAGTACTATGTACATAATCACGATTGCGATATTGTGGACTGCCAATGTTGCGACCCCAACGGCTTCTTTCTATTTTTCCATTATAAAATTATGACAAATCGGATTAGCATAGCAATTTGTCTTTTTGTCAAAGTCACGCTGATTAGAATTTAAGGCATTGCAATTGAAATGCTATTTTTTCCTAGACTTCAATACAATATTTCTTTTAAATTTTTAACTATGTCGATTACGACCCGCATTTTTGCCATTTTTCGATTTACCATATTATTTGACTTTCTAAATGGACAAGAAAATCAATTATTATGAGTTATTTTACTTACTTTCTTTTAATTATAATTTGTACAAGAAAAGTTTTTATTGAAAAAATGCATCTTCCTATTTAGTTAGTAAGATTTATAGCTGCGGCAACGAATGAATAAAAACTTTCGGTCACAAGTTGTGTATAAGATCATCGAAAGAAACTTTTTTTTGCAACTGTGTTTTCAATCGCATCGTTATTAATTATGCTTTCTTGATACAGTATAACATTCATTAACACATTCTATAGAGATTTTTCTGTAACTTTAAAAAATATTTTTTAAATCTTATATTGCAAGATTATATAATAAATGTTTATGTAGCACCGAATATTTACGTAGTCCATTCGCTTGCTTATTAAAATATTTTAAATTTATTGGTAGAGCATCTTCTGCTTAGACTGATGTGATAAGACTATAACGTAGTTTCAGACGCACGTGCTACTCTTTAAAGCATATACCTTATACCGATAGGCCAACCGGTTGCCGCAATTATTTTCGAAAGTAAGAGAATCTCCCAGACTTTACTTACATCACACCGGACAATCTAAATTTGTATATTTTATATCATGTTTTTTCTCGTTTTTTCTTCTTCTAAATTTCAATGCGATACGAAATCTTATCGAGAAAATAAAGCAGAGATTTAATTAATATATTTTTAATATTGAAAAACAAAAGGAATGACGAATGTGAAGCTTTGCAGATAGCAATGCATTTGATTAATAGTAAGTAATAAAAACAAATAATTATTGTTCTCAAAGCTTCTCTGTCGTAAGTACTCTGATATGGAGACCGTTATAAGCGACGATGTCACTGCGTACGTCAGTTGATTAGGTTTATCGGGCAACATTTTTTTACAAGATTTCCATGTTTTCATCAAATTTACAAGGCACTTCGATAATCGCGATCGCATGGAAATGACGAGGCAATATTTAATTATGAAATTTGGATTCCTCTCGCATTCTTTGCCGTCACGTTAAATATTATTTCTTTCTTATCTTGTAATCCATGTTGAAATAATTTACCACTTATTATTATTATTGCTGCGATCACCGAAAAAAGCATTCACCACACGACTGAAGATGTGTAAATTAAAATTTAACGTAATTTTCCATGGTTGAATTTTAAAAAAATGACAATCATCGAAAATGTTATTGATGGAACCGAATTACGACAAGTTGATGAATTCGTTGTGTGAAGGGGAACCGGTTGCCAGTTTACTTTCACCCAACGTTTTTCACTTTATCGTTTTATCGCCGGCGCATGATAAACGGGAACAATAAAGCATACGTTAAACCGAACTATTTTTTTTTTTTTCAAGACCTACATATTCGTATCGCACATAATATTATATATCACTACATTGTTTAGTTGCTTTTTATCGTGCGCAATAACTTGTAACGGTGTCTTATTGTGTACACATATGACACATACACACACACACACACACACACATATATATATATATATGCATAATTTATCATCGTAATTGATTAACGGAAAAGAGCTAAATAAAGTGTAAGTGTGAGTTAAAATGCATTATTTATATATTTAATTACAATCGAGGTTAATTCTGTCGTTAATATTTTTACTTTAAATGTAAAATCCGACTCAATAGATTGTTGTATGGGACATCTGGTCGCAGTTACCGTACCGCGTACGTGACATATAAGATATTCAAAATATTATTTTACATTAATATATATATATATAAACTTGTATCATTTTACAGTCACTAAGCGTTCTGTTAGTTGATATGATATCTTGAAAATGAAAATATGATAATTTTACAATCACAAAAATTAAAATTTTTTTTAAGTTGGTTAAATAATATACACTTGTTGGCTTGCATAAAGTATCCGTCATATTTATTGTAAACGTCGAACAAAAGCATAATTATTTTTTCATTTGCATTGCCTAATATCTAAACTAATCCATATAGTCTTTTTATCGATCGTATACAGCTGGTTGAGTGTTTGCGACAGGTCTATACCAAACTGAGAAGAAAAAAAAACATTCATTTCGAATCAAAGCTCTGGACACGTAAAGCGTTCACGTGATCTAATATTATATTCTATACATACACACGAAGCTAAAGCTAAACAAATCGTCTTTTAATTCACTCAAAGGGACCAGAAAGACGTAGAACTAAAGACGAGCAGCATCAGAAGCACACGAGAGCCGAATAACGTTCGATCCGTCTTCATCGAGTCGGTCGAAAGCAGCGCAACAAAAGCGAGAGAGAAGCCCCGCGAGTCGTCGCGCAGTGGCCGTCCATCCGCCCATAGTATCCAATCAATTAATAAATTCATCCAGCGCAGAGTTTCGGCCGATGGAAGGGTCGCGCAGCAATTGGGGACAATGGGAACCGCGCGAGCCGGGAACAACAGGCAATTTCGGTATGCTGCCTTTTCTTAAACGTGAGTCATGCGAGAGAGGCTTTGCGGCTCACGACTCTCGCTACATGTCCTGCACCCGCGACGCTCGTACCTCCACACGAGTGCTAATTGCTCGGTCCGCGATAACCAGCCCCGCGACGACGTATTGTCGGTGCTAGTCAGTTTGAGAGCGATCCTATTAGTCCCATGCTTCAGAGTTCCAGACTCCTATTGGGTGCATCGATCGATCGACTAGTCCTGCGGGGATTCGCTGTGACCGGGATTCGTCCCTGCGTCTCCCGTCGCCGCGTTTTCGTCCCTTCGACCACTTCGCCAGCTTCTCCTGCAGCCGAGAGGCTACGCGACTCTGCTGTAGGGCTGGGGACACTTTTCACTCTTATATTTAACCCAAGACTGCAGTTACGAATTTCGGCATTGATCGTGCAAGTAACGCGAAGCTCATCGTTGGCTATACCACAACTGATGGTATACTTGTAACAATAGTGACTGACGATGAGAGCCAACTGAGCTACTGTTCAATGGAGTTTTTAATGTATTTTTATCCTCCCTACTATGCTTTTAAAAATGGGACTCAACGGAGAGAATCTCCAGAGTTCAGTTATACCCAAATCAAATGCCGCTGCGCATAAATATATAACTTTCTGCTCCATACTTAGAAAAGTAAAAATAATCTTGTCAACCTTCATATATATATATATATATGTGTGTGTGTGTGTACATAAAATGTCTGTATAGTGGTTATCAGTACAAATGAATAAAGCACTTTTATAATATTAAGGAATGAACAAAAAACGTCTTCTCCGCATCAATTTCCTCAAATGCATACGATGCGGACCTTGAAAAGCGACTCATCCTCTAAAAATAATAATCACAACCGCTGCACACGGGGGGCCGAAGAAAAATTAGCTTGGAATGGCAGTAGCAGCAGCGATGCACAATGTCGGGGCGCGCCTCGAAGGCCACGGAAGCTCTGGCGCATGAAAAAAGAGCGAGCGAGCGAGCCACGCGCGAATTTAAATCTCGTGGATTTCGTTGTGCACGCGCTGCTCGCGTGACACGCCTTTTATATATCTATACGCGTGCAGTGCTGTGCGTAGGAAACTTCCCGGGCGCGAGTTGCCGAGCGCGGATAATTTCTCTCTCTTGGCCCCCGCATCTACACACAAAGCGATTAAATTTTAAAGTGCTTTCTTCGAGTTGCGGGTAAAAATTATACGCGGTCACTCGAGGCTTTGGCGCACTTTATATAGAGCGAGTTCGAGGAATCGCTGGCAAACAATTGATGCATATTTAAAAAAAATCCCTATACACTTGTTAAGTGTAAGATAGAGGAATACCTGCAATAGTTTTTTTGCATTACGCTATACTTTTCCCTGCTAAACGGGGTTTGATTTCTCCTTCCATGGACGGTCAGATCAAGAAAAAGTAAGATTGCGAGCACAGCGTCGCAAGTGAAACCGAAGAAACGAAGTAAAACTCTTGCACGAGTACGCAATCGTAGGCTTAATTTGTAGGTTGAAAAATCGTTATCCTTGAAAGAAAGCCTCTATTATACCGATCAAATATATACAATTCGAACGGAAATCAGTTAGTAAAGGCTTTAAAATAAAAAGCAAATGCAAATAATCTACACATTAGATAGAAAAAATTTTTTACACAAATTTGTTGTAGATGGAAAATTCAAATATATCGCGAGGAAAATATTTGACTACAGCTGGGATGTTTGCCCTTGTACTTAACTGGTCTACATCAACCAATCGCGTATACAGACCAGTCGGACGGTAATTTAACCTCATGCAATTTTCACACAGAGGTGCAGATATAAGGTGGCCCGCGAGCGATCGACTGCCATAGCTATAAAGAAGAAGAGATGCTCGGGGGCTGGATGATGGGAGAAAACTCATGGGAGAAAACAGCGATTAAGCGTAGCGATTGGAATAGCATTCTAGAGTTCCCGATATCGAGCGTTATATCATTTCTTGCTTTTCCGTTTTACTTTTCCCGACCTCTCGACGCTTACGCACACTCTTAGCTTCGGTAAGTCGCGTGCGAGTTCATCGACATCGCGCGAGGCGTTTGTGTTGTGGCTCGAGGATCTATATGAGAGCTCTGGCACTGCTCTCCGCAGCAGCAGTATTTTCTCGCTCCGCGCGCTCACTGCAGATAAGATTTATGACGAGCTCGGGAGGACACTTTTTGCTTTATGCGAATTGATAGGAGGAGGAAGAACGATCCGAGGCTTTTTATCGCTCGTGTGCCAAGGCAGTATATATTTTTTTGTTTTTTTTTTGCTTCTTTCGCTCGTGTATTTTTGTTCGAATGACATTGTTCGTACGTGCGTTGACGCTCGTATACATACAGCCTTTGTTCATTTATTTGCTTTATTTTTAACAAAAAAAGGTAAAGTAGGATTTAGACTTATTATTAACTTACATTAACTTATTAACTTTTGTTGCGGCATATAATATTTTTTTTAACATCATAACAATTTTTGTTATGGTACAGCATACCATATGTTATCTCCTAAATCTAAAATTGAGTAGGTATATTGAATTGTACACTTTAAACACCCAGAGCAATTAAGTAAGAATTTAGTAATAGCACAGCATAACAACGCCGATAACAAAAAAAAAACCGATATAATTTCTATGACGAAAATGTGAAAAACAAAGATGTGTCTATATAATAATGCGTCATACACGAGAAGTATCAAATTTTATCAAGTACTTATCGAATTCTGTATAGCGCGATATGTCAGAGGCGAGTAGGCAAAAGTAAACATATATTAAAATTAATCATTTCCTTATAAAATGGGAAAAATATATAGTACCGGAAGAGTTGTAGGCACCGAATATATCGAAAAAGTATCATAAAGAATGTATCGCAATCGTGAATAATGGAATGCCATGGCTCGAATAACATTTTCGTTTTATCTCTGACTCTTCTGGATTCGAAAATAACACATTCATTATACAAATAAAGCTTAAATCTGCAAACAAAATGTGCGTGGAAAAAACCTTGAGAATTTTCAAAACTTTAAATTGATTGAACACATTAAAATTGCATAAACTAAGCAGTGTGTGCTTCTCTTAACGATTTTTAGGAACAATGTATATAGTTTGGGTAAAATATTCTTTTTCGGTAAGACTTAACATTCTGTACTTTCAATCAAATGGCATTCATTTTTGATAAACATAAAAAAAAAAGAAACAACGAAGGCCATGCGAAGACAATCACATTTGGATGTGAATTTTTAATGGGAATTCGCAGCCGACCCACGTATCAAAGTATCAAAGCGTCAAAGCGTCTTCTTTCGTATATGAGAATATCTAACTTTATCGTTTCCCATTGACAACTAAAGCTCCAAATATATATATATTAAATTTTGTATAGTATATAACAAAATATATCGAGCACGCAAATAATTCAGTTTCTGCTTTCGCAGGTATAGACACAACCGACGAGATAATATAACCAGAGCTATTGAACGAGTTTTAAAAAATCAAAAATCACGGCTCTTGGAAATGCAAAAAAAAGAAAAACAAAGGAGGGAAAGATACACGTGAGCGTCTAATA
Source organism: Megastigmus dorsalis (assembly GCA_900490025.1). Classification (NCBI taxonomy): domain Eukaryota; kingdom Metazoa; phylum Arthropoda; class Insecta; order Hymenoptera; family Megastigmidae; genus Megastigmus; species Megastigmus dorsalis. The sequence continues at coordinate 22,399 of UELU01138873.1, forward strand.
CCGAGCGAGTAAGCGAGTGAGTGAGTGAGAGAGAGAGAGAGAGAGAGAGAGAGAGAGAGAGAGAAAGAACACGCGTCGCCGGTACATATACAAACGGAAAAGTACGAGGTCTCTATAAATAGTGGGACAGTAGCCAGGTTTATTGCCCCAATGGTTATAACGTCGCTATATATTCGCGCGCGCGTGTGCCATATATATAGTCGCACGGGAATCTCTCCGTTGACTATGCCAAAACTCTTCTATCGCCAGTTTCTCTTACCTCCAATTTCATAATAACATTCCGATTCTTGTTTATAACTCTATCTTTTTTCTCTCTTGGCGATCGGACGCTTTTTTTTACTTTTATTTTTCGTTATACAGCCAATTTGTAGAAAGTCTACATTATTATCTACCTTTCATCTCTAGTTATTACAATTATAATAGTTTTTGCTGCTTGTTATTATTCATTATAAACTTTCGATAGACTACCTATACGTGTGTATACTACTTCATTCTATACTCGAGATATCCAATTTCGGATTCTGGAATTTTTTATTTTCAATTTCACGTTGTAAATACCTAAAATCAATCGCGACGATAGTGATTTTCATGCTTCATATATACACGCAAGTATTGATTGTTTGTGTGAAAAAGTTATTTTTCATTGATAAGAGGCAACAATACACAACATGGACTATAATAGCAAGTACTTATCGTTAACGCCACAACTCATTATTTATTCTCAACGATCTTTCTCTCGCAAGAGTATTTCACATTTTGCCAATTGAAGTATACCGCTCGAATCTGATCGGCGTATTCAATTGAGTGCAAACAGAATGTCAGATAAAAGGGATGGATCGCGATGTATATCCCCCATGGACTTAAATGTATATCGCTTATCATATATCAGTTTCGATTGTAGAAATAACAATTATATAATCGCGAATAATCGATAATGCTTTTAATGATTGTTTAGATTAGTTCCTGATCAACACCATATCGGGATGGCTTCAAAATAATCGCCGATACGATCGTGTGGATATGTCAAGTTTCGAAAGGTTTAAGTAATCTATATGTATTGGATGGCCCCAAAACGTGAGAAAAACACTTCATTTTTTTTCGGCTGGGTAGCTGATTGCTGATGGTCTCTAAATAAGAGATACAATCTTATATAACTGCAATCATAGCATTATTTTAAGTTAAACATGAATTTATTCAAATTTTCAAATTTCATATTGAACTAAAAAATGTTTAATGATTTTCACGACACTCAGACACGAAGTTCATGAATGTATACGATGAATTAATAAATAATCATTGTTTTTAGCGAAAGCTAGTCATTGCTTTTAAATTTTCAAAGAGGAAAAGAATATTTATAGTGTTTTGCCAGTAGTAATAAAATATACCTAGCTTGATCACCTTTTTTTTAATTAATATTATTTTCAGCAGAAACTGAATGCCTTCTTTTTTGTTGAAAAAAATTCTTTGTCAATAGAAAGCGTCTGATAAATCCCGTCAAACTTGCAAAAGTAACTTGAAATAGTATTTCTGTCGAGGCGCATTAGTAGCTGTATAATACTGAAAACATCTACTTATAAGACAAGTTTAACAAGATTCGGAACGTATCTATATTTAAAGATGTAATGAATGTGAACACCCATTATCTTGCGAACTTTTATCAAATTTTCTAAACATCAACGATATAACGAACTGCAATATAAAAAAAATACCAATCAAACAATAGCATTCAATGTAAAAAAACTCACTATAACAATTTAATATCATTATCCGAGCAATTTTAAAATCAATTTCAATACGAGTATAGGAGAGAGAAAAAGCCGATAAATTTAACGAGTTTAGTAATTGATTTTCTCCGAAGATCCGTTAATAAGTAAGACTGAAATAGGAAATTTATCCACGTACGCGTATATTAGGTCGCGACGCAATCTGGGCAAGGCGATAAGCGAAGCATATAAGCGGGCACGGGTGGCGCGGATTCAACGCTCTCGAGACTCGAAAGGCAAGATTTGACGATCTATACATACACTTACGTGAAAGCAGAAGTGAACGTTTTTTTTCGTGCATTCGAAGTATATATACTGATTTCTCCCGCAGTTGTTTTTATTGCCGCGTGATTATTTCTTTTTCTCTCTTTCTCTCCTTTACCTTTTTTTTTTCTTTAGACATATTTCGGGATGATGCAATTCACGCATGTGTACCGAGATGCTAGTCGGTTTTAATGTACAATTTTTGTAAAATAAAAAAATCTTATGGTTAATCATTATTCAGCAGTGCTTTTTATAATATGTATGTGTAGCGTGGTACCACTATCTATTATTTATTAAAATTTAAAGCAGTTTCTATACATTTGTATATATATATGTTTTCATTGCTATGGTGAAATAATTTTTTATAGGGAAAATAGAAAGAGTTTATATAAGCTCTTTTCCACATTAAAGATAATTTATAATTTATCTTTATTAGTAATTTTAGTTGAAAGAAAATGCCTAGTGATTAATTTAATATATTCTATTAAATGATTTTAATCGGGGAATTTCATTGGATGTGTCTTTAAAAGTTCAATTGAAACTATAATATTCTGTAAAACCAGCCCTATTTTGGTATTGTTTTCCTTCTTGTCGAAACAAACACTCGTTCGGAATCGGGTCAATGAATGTCGCACGTAAAGTCTGCCACGCGAAACTCTGTTTATCGAACGCAAATTAAATTAAACAAAATTTCTCCGCGATTTAAGAAATTTTAGTCAATGTATAAACTTTCCTCTGTGGTATATATAAGCCTAAAGCAATAAACAACCCCCCCGCGAATCGAGCGACTTTCAGGTCAAGCACAAAGAGCATAAGTCGAAGCGGTAGCCGAAGTATAATTTAGGACCGTAGTTTGGGGAACTAACCTGAAGGCCCTTCCAACGTTGACCCACTGGCCGGTGCGTCCAGCCACCAAACTGGCCTCGCAGACCTTGATCAGCACCTTGAAGTTCATCTTGATGTCCCTTCTCCGTTTGTACGAGTGTACGCACAAGCTAGTGGTGAGCGATAGTAGTAAGTAGTAAAAGGCCCGACTCGGATCAGCCTCTCGGCTCGGGGAATTGCAGGAGAAAAGAGAGGGAGAGCACGCGGTTGGTGGTGCACCGCAGGTTAGAGGAGCGCTTCTGTGCCCGACTGGGCGCGCACCGACTCCTTTTATATCGGCTCCGATAACGAAATATCGCCGCTCCTCTCTCTCTCTCTCTCTCTCTCTCCAGACGCTCAGCTGCGCGAGGCGAGGGCTCACTGACTCTATATATATATATATATATATATATATAGAGAGAGACAGGCAGTAGGCGCACACACACAAGTGACAGCGCGTGTGAATGTATGCGTGTGTGTATATGTATGCGGGCTTCGAACGCGTCCGTGGTGCGGTAAATATATGTGGAAGTGTTCGGCCAGGACGGCAGGCCGAAAGGCAATGCGGTCGGCGACCAGTGCGACGACGCCCGGCGATACGCTTACACTAGAGGCGCGCGCGTGCGGGGCGCCACGGCGGCTGTAGGTGCAGGCAGGCTATGTTGCTATATACCGCTTTCGCTCGGCCCCCCCGAGAGCGCGACTCTGGCCGCGAGTCACGAGAGAAAGGAGAAAGGGCCGCGCCGG
>UELU01138874.1:0-20410 GCA_900490025.1 Megastigmus dorsalis
CATTAGGATTATAGCTTGATTAATATGCATCATACAGAATATATTTTTCTCTTCTTTTACTTCTTGTAAACAAGACAAAGTATTGTTCACGATTGCCACTTTCTTCCTTATATTAGAAAAATGGTCATTATTTATATTTGTATTTATGTTTGTAGGAAAAATTCTAGGAAAAACGAGTCTATCAGTAGTAGGTGTTAACTGTGATTCATCAAGTTCTTTAAAAGTATCAAATTTTATTTCATCATTTACAATGCTAAAATCTATAATATCAGAAACAAACTTCGTACCAAATACGAATACGACTACTAGAACACTAAAAAAGAATATTCTGTCCGGAGACTTCGGAAGATGTATGGGTACCGGTGTGCTAAGCAATGATCGTATCAGATTAAAAATGGTTAACACATTGCTTATAATTTTCAGTAGTTTCATTGCATAAGTAACAAGAATAATAAATAAAACAAAGATAAGCACAGAGATAAGCTTGTACAAATAAGAAGCATCGGTTTTAACGACATGAATAATGGGTACAATAGCGACATAAGCTTTTAAAACGTACTCCAAAGGCACGTATGACGAAAATGGTATTACGTCTGTAATTGGTAATGCATAAGCATTAATAGAATCTGTTCGAAAATGTTCCATTGCTATCTTCATTATAGAATAATTAATTGTAGGGTCTTGTGCTGCTGAAGTGTATATAACTGAAAAGTTCAGAATTTCAGCTGCTATGAGTAATATAGGGTAAAATACATACAATTGTAGAACAGGTTTTTCTTCTATGAATATAAATGGTGGGAAATGAAAAATAAGTATTTTGAAAGGATATCCATTCACATTTTTTAGTTTCTTTGGAAAAACTTGAACCTCTGATGATAAGTTATTTCTGAAAAAGTCTCCGTGAAATGGATTAAAATAATAATGAATTGTAGTGTCAATACTCTTTTTAATTTCTAGGATTGAAAAGTCCAAGAACTTCTTTGACCATGCGTATCTAAGTACGGTTTTTAATAGCATGTAGCAGTCCGTGATGTCATTAAATAAAATCAGTAAAACTTTTGGTCGTGAATTGTTGGAAGGACATCGTGATATCGCATCCAGCATGCATTTAATCCGGTTCATCATATTGCTGCATTCCGAATGTAGAACAACGTATAATGTTTCATATGAGTTATCTTCGCAATATTGTAACATGTCATCATCTGAATAGAATTCATCTAAATTCACTACAGAGGATGGAATATCTTGCATTAGTTCCATAAATATAACACTGTGATCGTTACTTTTTACTTCGTTGGCCATTACAAATTTTATTTCATAAGAACTTGAATTATTTAACAGTTTTCGTTTTAAAATATTTAACCAATTCTGATTAGCTTCATATCCCGCAACTGGTTGACAAGAAAATATAACTGATAAAAAAATAAAAGTAGCTATAGCCATTTTTAAGTTATACATTATAGTCAATCACCAAACCTATATTATTACCAAATAGCTTCTAGTTTCTACAATTGATGATAGCAAATTAACACAAGTTAATTTTGGTTTAACGATTATTCTTAATATATATACGTTGATTAAGTGAATTAATAAATTTCGTAAAAGTAGTTAAAGTATAATTTTAGTGTGTTTAATATATAATAAAATAATATTTTTACGGAAAGATGGTCTTCTCTGTTGAAGAAAATGAATAGAAATGAACGATGAAGTTTACAGTATATCTTTCTATTTTTCCATTTTCATGTTGTGTAATAAAATCGACCTGTACAACTGCAGGAAAATTTTACAAAATTTTACAAACGCAGCTTGTAAACTCGTGCGATAATTTTGTACAAAGAGAAAAGTGGTTTGTAAGAATTATTGTGGCAAGTTTATATAGGACACGGTATAATTTCTAACGATTATTCTATAAATGTTTGCAGTACCCTCGGCAGGTATTCGTTGCTCGTTTACTTTTACTACACATTTCTCTGAAATAGGTTTATTTTATTTACATCAAGCGCATTGTGCAAATAACAAATTACATATTTCTTTTAAAAAATTTATTATATTAAAATTGTGGAATATCACCCTCCATAATTCATAGACTACGTATGTAGCAATAGCTGATGTAGTCATAAGATGCAGTCAAAATTTAAATCTAATTTAATTTTGCCTCAAGATGTCGGCAACCCATACCGGCAAAACCTTGTCATTTTTGCATATATACATACATATAGAGAGTTTTTCTTTCTAACTTTAGCTCTCAAGATCGTGTTTAATTAATTTTATTATTATATCAGAATTATAAAACCTTCTCACATTATATCACATATCCATTGATTTATAATAAGTTCCGTACAGGAACTTTTTATTCGACTATACATAAAGCGCATTTATTGTCGAAATTTCTGCTTACGCTCGTCAATTTGAAAACTACCTTGCATCCACAAGAAAATTCAGACAGCCGTTGTAAAAGACGTTTTTTCTCACAATTCGGACATCCGACTTCCATCGCGGATAGAAATACCTTAATGAATAGCTCGCCCCCCTAATACTCTCTCTCTCCTTTTTTTCGTTACCAACAAGGGGAGTTCATATCACTGGGCTTGGCGTTTGGTGCGCAGCTACGGGACCGGAGCCCGAGTTATATACTCTCAAGCGTCGCGTCGAGAAGAATATACCATGGAATAGAGACCCTATGAGGCGTGTATTCTTCCGGCAACAAAGGGGAGTCTTTTCTGGCGAAAGAATCAGGAATAAAGGGCTCGAGAAATATGGAGACTCGGTAGATGCCCGCCGTGGTATATTTCCATACAGCCTCGTGATAGTCGTGCGTGTTTATATCTGTGCTTGTCTGCATGCCTGCGCGCTAGTGAAAGAGAGCAATAGCATTTCTTACTTTTACGTCCTTTTTTTTACGACTTCATTTGACGCTTGTTCGCCTCTTCTTTTTTTTCCAAACTTCTGCGTTTACGACCCTTTTAGGAGCGAGTAAATAAATATCAGCGATTAAGAGCTGTTTTTCAAGACATTTCTTTACACCATATCTTCTGACTATTTCCGTGTGATATACAGGTACAAGTAACGAACGGTATTGAATTTAAAAAAGAAATAGTTTTCTGAATTTTCCCCATGGTATGGCAATGCTTACAGAGTGGAACTCTTTGCATTCCAGAATGAAATAATTTTCGTGCTTGTTACGCGAGAATTCCATTCGGCATTTTTTCGATAAAATGCCGTCATTTATAATGAATTTCGCTGATAGCCAATGATTCCTGAATACAATACAATTGAACTCGATCTTGAATTTATTTATGGAATTTCCTCGTTCCTGGACTGCAAATATATTGCATCGAATAAATTTAATGCAATAGACACGAGATTAAATCCGGTGCAGAGTGTATTTAAAGAATTTACTCTGTCAAAGCTTATTAGAACATATATACATTATATGTTTTCTTTTGGTACGTTGAAATAAAATATTTAATTATATTATTATTAAAACCTACGCAAAAAGACCGTACCATATTTATTTATTCGAAACTAAGAACCACACCTCACAGCACAAACCCGCCCTATTCATTCAACCCATAATTATAAACCAAAACACGCACCTCCACAGAAAAAAAGCACATTCCTCATATTTACCAGCAAATAAAGCTGGCGTATACAACGAGGAAACAAAACAAAATAAAAAAGGAAGAAATCCAGCAAACCAAGTCCTGAAAGAAAGTCAACGAGAGAGATCCCATAAAAGCCAGAAAGTCGCGATATCACCGCGGCCGCTCTCGCTCGCGTATAATACACAGCAGAGCCTCTCATTCAATGCCTCTCTCTCCGCATCCCTTGCTGTTGCGCATATCGTCCCCCTTCGAAACCAACCCTACTCCCCCCCTATACACTTCCTACTTTTTCCCTCGCGACCAAAGCCGGATCCTCTTCCTGCCTCTCTCTCTCTCTCTCTCTCTCTCTCCGCGCGTTTATAAGAGCAGGACCGCTATGCGCGCGGGGTGACATCAACAGTTGGCAACAATGTTAATTGCCGGCGTGGCAACGATATATATCCGCGCGCGCTTTAGAGAGAGAGAGAGAGAGACCACCCGAGGGGTGTTGCTAAGCAGGAGAAGACGAGGAGGACGCGATATGCGAGGGGTGGACGACGGCGAAAAGTTTAAATCGGTGCGTGTGCAGCAGCAGTGGCTGGGCGGCGGCACCACCAAAGGGGATGTATGATGGTATAGAAAGCGCAGTGCCTCCTCTATATATATGTATATACCAGGTCCCGTGCCACTTCCTCGGGTGTGTTTCTGCTGTTTCCGCAGCATCCCTTCGTAATCAGATTGCCAGCCAACTCTGGACCAAACGCGATATATATATACGTGTATATATACCTTTATGAAGTATATTATATGGGACGCGCGCACACTGTAGAAAAATTGATCTCGTATTGGTAGAGTTTGAGCTTCGCGCGCCCAAGGAAGTTTACTCGCCATGCGTGTCTCGTTCGGCTCCTTTCTTTATATATACGGCACTTGGATTACGACGTTATTTTATTTGCGGATGCAGTTTTGTAATATATATTCGGGGTAGCGCGAAAAATAACCTCGAATGGGAAACGTGCGTGGACCTTGATGAAACCGGAAACTGAATAATTTTGGGAAAATTTCGTTTTTATTTTTTTTTACAACTGCTATAAAGCTATTTTTCTCGAACCATCGCACCGATACCAAATGAAATTGAAATAAAAAAAAAAATAAAATATTAATCGATAGCTATAAAATACAAATTTCATTCGTCGCAATCATAATATGATAAGTTCTTACTATAAATCAACTCTGGCAAACTCGGCTCTCGAATTTTAATCTCGTTCAGTGTTTGAAAAAGAGCTCAAGAGTCGCGGAGGTCAGGCTTTTCCAAGACAAACAAAGATCCCGGTTTTCGAGGCTCCCTATACACACCAACTGGGGATCAACCACACACGGACATACGGACGATAGAGAAAGAAAGAAAAAAAAAGAAAGAAGATTCGCGAGCGCCATACATCCCCCATCTTTCCCGCGTCCGGCACGAAAACTCGACATATTCATGAACGTCGGGGGTCAGCGTGCACCGGCAGCGATACAGTCAACTCTCTGTAAATATTAACCTCCAGTCTGCAGACAGAAGCTTCCCAAGCCCACGATGATGTACCTCGACCGCTCGATATACACACATGGCTATAGGTTGTACACCCACTGTGTACGGGGAAAGCCACGTATGTATTCCAGCTCGCTACGTTCGTGCACATGTGCGTGCATTTACCTTTTCACCTTCTACTCCTCTTACACTATATATATATATATATATAGATACCACGCAGGGATTTCTCGGCTCGTCGATGAAGCGCGAGCGACTCGACGCTCGCCGGGCACGATGACACTCGGCACATGTCATTTTCGAGATTATACGTGCAGAGGATCGTCTGCCCGCAGAATCTGTTTGCGTCTATGTATGTGTGTATGTGTGTGTGTGTGTGGATAAGCTCGGGAACTGCAGTTCGGTGTACTGCGCGTTTCCCTGTTTGCGCGTAATCTTGCATTAATGAAAGGGGCGCCGTGTGTGTTGCGAGAGATCGGGGTTGTACACGCTCGAGTTGGTGTGCGCGTGTGTGTGTGTGGGTACGCGGTGAGTTTATTGACCGTGTCGGCTTTTTAAGATTCGGCCGCAAGAATTTATTTTCCAACATTGTGTAGAATCGAATTCAGACTTTACAAAGCGTATCGCTAGTGTCATCTGTCCCGATTCAGTAAAAATGCGAGCTGGTTCAGCCGTTTCTGTGAAAAAGTATTATATAATAAAAGGTTTCGTTTTAACAAAGCTATCATTTCTCAGCTTGAATAATTTGATTATACGATCTCTTTTGCTCAACGAGACGACTGACTCTCAAACACTTTTTTTTTCTTGCTCATTTCAGGATGGAGGAGAACACGAGAGGGCTGCTGCAGCACAAGCAGCGCGCCGAACAGCTGAAGCAGGAGAAGAGTGCACTCACGCTCTCCTACGAGGTGATTATACATATATATATATATACATTTTAGTATAATAGTCATAATGAACGTTGCGAGCGCTCGTCGGTTCGCTGCACTTTTCCATTATGATTTGACGGATGCATACTGTACTAGGCTCGGAAAGATTTCTACCTTACTGATTTTTTAATTTAACGAAATGTATAAAGACAGAGATTGAGTTTTGAAAAAAGAGCTCTTGAGAACCATCGCGATAATGATGTAGACATTACGTGCGGTTGCAATGTTTCACCAACTGTTCCATCCACCATTTCACAGGGACTCTTGTTCTCTGAAAGGCAAGAATCCGGTAAGGTAGGAATCTTTCCGATGATAGTGCACACCCCCTTAATCTGCGGACATTCTAGCCATAAGGGATTCGGTTAAAAATTTCATGCGAAACGAATACATATTTAATGCTCTTCGTACTGCTAAAGACAATTTCAGGTATGTAGACGCACTTGTCTGGATATGCATGAATTAAAAAGGTCTAAAAGGATTGTGAATTTAAAAGTAATGATCGCGATTAGTAGAAATGTATCTGAATACTTACAATAGTTGAATTTCCAAACTTCATCTCCATTAAAAGTGAATAAATCGATTATAACATTTATATTTTAAATTAACAACTAAGTCGTTATACACTCGAAACATCAATCGATCCTTGATTAACAGATATGCCTACAACAGCAATCATCATTCCATCAAAAGCAAAGGGACGTAACTTTAAACACAATTTTATAAGCGTGTAATTACATTGGCAGTCTCTCACACACACGCGCTCGCGAGCATTTGTGTGTATACACAGTAAAAGCGCAGTTGGAAGGCTTTGAAGAGAGACGAGCGAGCGACGCGCGTGCAAACAGACTATACATACGGATGAATGTCGCGAGGATCCCGTATCTCTTGTACATATATGTATATACGTGAACTTCGAGGAGAAGGAAAACGAAAGGGACGCGCGGGAAGGTCCTTTGGTTATACATGTAAAACTACCACCGCGTGACTAACGTAATTTTCGCCTAATATAAATCACCTCGCTTCTGGCGCACATCGATGTTCTTCAAAGCCTCACTAGGAAAACTGCGTAAAGGCCCTGCGTAAGGCAGGGCAAACATTTATTGTCGCGGACTCGCGCGTCAGCTTCAGCCCTTGCAGAGAGAGAGAGAGAGCGAAAGAGACACGCGCACATAACGCAATAAATACGCGCGTTATCTCTTCACGGACGGTTACACACCAAAAGAGCCTTGTACATATATATATATAAATGGGTAGAGAGCAATTGGAGGGGGTCGCGCTATCAGTGTCGCGTTCATTTATCGATCCTACGTTCGACCCTCCACCCTCTCTTTGTGCCTCTCTCTTTCTCTCTGGCTATACATATATATATGCACACAGTCGATGCTGTGGATTGTATATGGATGTATACATATATTGTGCCGCACACTGTGTCAACTGCCGTGATAAAGCGGCGTAATTCCCGTATGTATGTATATATACTTTCCCGACTGCATGCCGTGCGTTTAAATAAAATTACATTGTTTTATCGCGTCCTTCGATTTCGTCGATCTCCACCCAAAAATTGCGCCCCCTCGATTTCCGCGTTTTATTGAAACAAGCGATCGTCCGAGCTTTGCAAATTAACTTTCCATGTATAGAGCCTAATGAAATCACTTGTCTATACACGATATGTCACTGTAATTTTACCTACTTTATAAAAATATCACCGTCACAAGGCTATTCATTAATCAGCCACGAGCATAAACATCCCCATCACATATACACAAGCCAAAACAAGCGCGCGAAAAATCCTCGTCCAAAGCCTCTCGCTCGCTCGCTCGCTCTAATAATCTCGCTAAAGACACGCGGCACGCGTATCCATAAAAAATCACGCAACATTAGCCGAAGTCCCTTTACGATATCGGCTGTCGCGCAGGCTTTGTCGGGGGTCTCGAAAAGGGGGTCGCTGCAACCCCAGAGAGAGAGAGAGAGAGAGAGAGAGAGAGAGAACCGCTCCATATAAATCAGGCGCACGCACTGTGAACGTTGTACCCTCTATTAGCAGACCTGGTAGAGCGCCTTTCCTCTAACAACGCGTCGGCTGCGATTATTAACGCGCCCCTCCCTCTCTCTCTCTCTCTCTCTCTCTCTCTCTGTCTCTCTGATGAATTCCGCGCGCGAAGCTCGTTAGCCGCAGGTGCTGAGATGTGCGAGAGAGGCGCGCCTACAATGATTTTCACGCCAGGCTTGTTTTGGGTTGTGGCCGTGGATCGAAATCTCTCGTTTGTCTGTGCGCTCCAGGGTGTCTTTGGGAACTGGGATTAAATATGAACAAACGAGATGTAAAGCGATGAGTGATAATCGTTATTATAAATACTTATAATGCATATAATAAGAATCAACGAATAATGAACAAAGTCATTAGAGTATCGTAATATTAAACGATCCTTAAAGTGCAGATACTTTAGAATTCTTAATGGACCGTAACAATTTAATATATATGAAATTACAGGGGATAATAATTCAGCAGGCTCAAGACTGCTTAGATCCATATGAACCCTCTGCGTAAACTGTTAGACTTATAACAAAGGGAAAAAAGTAGTGCGCCTGCAGCTCTCTTACATAGTAGATATACGGAGAGCTCGAGAGACGGAATGATTAATGCATCTCGCTAATCACTTAGGCCAACTCAACTGGCTCGATCGATCTTAATTTAAAATGTTTCGCAGCCTCTCCGCGACTCGTGCTCGAATATCGTATAAGGGGGGGGGGCGACAGGAGGCCGGAATGGATGTCTCTCGCGCTTTCCAAGCTCCCGCGTGTCTTTGACGAAGACGCACGATCAGCGGATTGGCTCGATCAGTTTTTAAGCGACGAGCGCAATTTGCGAAATTTAAGGGGTACCACCACTCTAGCGATTATTTCTTTCGGTTTAAACAATACTTCAGGCTCATAAAAACAATAACCAGTTGGTCTTATACAGAAATGAAATGTTCAAAAGGTTCGATTCTCGATTTTGCCGCGCCCAGCGGGATAAGTCACTCAAGCGGTGCCCTCTGATTTATCTTCTTTGCGGTGCTCTTACCTCTCGATATTCTGTTACTTATAGAGCAAGAGGTCCTTGTGGTTCCTCGGAAGTCCACCAGGGTGCACTAACACTGAAATAGAAGTGTGTGTGTGTGTGCATGAATCAGTACAGCTACCAAGCGACGTCGTGCAGCCGCTTTATTTTGTGATTTTTCGAATAAATATTTATTACGTATTTTGTTGTTTTAAAAGTGTTTAATTAAACAATATGAGAGATAAGAGAGTAGTGTATAGTGGCAAAAAATCCGTACAGGGAGAAAGGTCCAATGCAAAAAGACAGAGAATATCAAAGCGGCGACCGCTAAACCGTTTCGAACTGGAGAACGTTAGCACGTCGGCTAAAAACTTATCAGACATCGATTCAGATGATTTTGAAGTAGATGAAGGCTTCGGTTACCGAATGCTAAATTTTTTAGCAGTATTCTCCACCATATCACAAGCTGTTGTGTGCAAAGAAAGCAAATCAGATGTGACATTCACCGAATCTGGAAAGAGAGGCTTAGGTTTTGAAATAGTGATTTCTTGTTAAAACTATGATAAGATTACTATTCCTATAGTTGTCCATTTATTGAAAAAGAATACGATATTAATCGCAGAATTGTTCTTGCCATGCGGCTACTATAGGAGTAGAATTGAATGGCATCATTAAATTTTGCGCCTTTGTGGATCTCCCGCGGTCAATTTTTCAATCATTTTACGACATAATCGTCAAGAAAATTGCTATTGAAACAGAAGCTGTTTGTCAGCTCAGTATGAAAACTGCAGCTAAAGAAGAACGGAAAAAAACTACCGATGCAAATGGCATTACTGTATCTGGTGATGATCACTTTACGGATTTGTCTCGCTTATCGGATGGTCTACTGGCAAAGTAATGAATGTTTTGGTGAAATGGAAGTATTGCAAGGCTTGAAAATTTTGTAAAACAAAAAATGATACCGACGAGTTCGAGGAGTGGAGCCAAACCCATAAATATGAATGCCAAGCGAACCACGTCCGCTCCGCGGGAAAGATGGACGTGAACGCCGTTATCGAGATGTTTCAGCGCTCAGAATCTCTAAGTACATAATTTGTACGATTGTTACGAAAACATTACCGTTAAGAAGAAGGAGTGCATCGATCATGTGCAAAAGCGGATGGGTTCTCGTCTTCGTAATTTGAAAAAACAAACAAAAGCGCTCACCGGAAAATTAATTGATCAGTTGTCAATTTATTATGGCCTGGCCATCCGTAACGAAATCTACGCAACGCTAGACCATAAATTATCGATGGCAAAAGGCTCAAGCTACCGGAGAAGATTTTACGCATAAACCGCCTCTTTCTCAAGAAGTTTACAAAGCGATTTCTCCAATTTATGAAGGGTTAAGCAGTGACGATCTACTTACGCGTTGCTTAGGCGGCTTTTCGCAGAACAGCAACGAAAGCTTCAATGCGACCGTCTGGTCTATGACCCCAAAATCATTTTCTAGTGGCAAACACGCGCTCGATACCGTGGTATATATTGCTGCAGGTGTCTACAATGATGGCTTAACAAGTGTCATGAAGCTGATGGAAAAATTAGGGTTTACAAATTGGACTGAACTGCTACAATTTCTGCGTAGAGGCGGATGCGCGTCGCATCCAATTTTCGGAGAGATCACTGACAGACGGTGCAAGACAGGCCCGAATGTCATTGAAATCATTCAGCAAGGAAGAGGAGGAGGCAGAAATCAATAGAGATGGCCAAATGTATGGTGCAGGCATGGCAGATTAGAGGTGAAGAAATTCAAGGATTTAAGTGCTCCTAAAACTTTAAACGCCTTTTTTCTCGAAACGGCTTTTTTCAAACTGAGCGAACAAATTGCTTTGACATCATTGCATGGATCGACTTGTCATTTTTACAGTATTTTCACAAGTAAATTCTCTAAAGAAGTACACAGCCGTTTTTTTTTATTTAATGCACATTGCCTTTTTTTTACAAAAATGCTACAAAAATTAATATAAAAAAAACCTACGCACTTCTCTAGATAATAGTATATAGTTTTAAAAAAATTGCGTTTATTTTGTTCCAGCTCTCATAGTTTCCGAGAAATTTGTTCGCCCGCAGAGCACCTTTCATAAAATATTTTTCTCGAGATTAGCTGTATCGCCAACATTTTACATTAAAATAATAATAAAAAATATTTTTTTCATACTTCAATATGTGTTAAATGAACCCTCTAAAAAGAAATACTATTCCTTTTCCCACACTCCCAAAATAAATTATCAAAATTAGGCTTGTTTTGGCCGCTAGAGTGGTGTTACTTCTTTGCCGAGAGAAATGCATATATATATACAGTTGACTGTTCGCGTCACTTGGCGAGTGAACGAGGCTAGCTGTCCGCGAATGAAATTGTTGTTTTAGACCGTCGATACGGCCCGAGCTGATATTTGAAGTTTGACAAATTTCAAATATGATTCGATAATGCACTTAGGATGCCTCTCTCGCTACAAAAGCCCAAAAGCACTAATTTAAGCACCGACAAAACAATAAAACAATGACAATTAACCGATCGATTGTTTATGCTCATATACAGGCACGGATCCAGCAGTACCAGAGCCAGATATCGAAGCTGCAGCTGGAGAACGAGTCGATGCGCGGCCAGCTAAGGGGCCTTGAGGCAGCCTGTGCCGGTGAGGTGCACGCTACACTGGTGGCTAGGCTCGCCACCCTAGAAACCGAGCACGTCGCATTGGCGAGGGACGCGGACGCACAGCGCAGACAGTACGAGCGCTGCCTAGACGACGTAGCCAACCAGGTGGTCCGAGCGCTTCTCTCGCAAAAGGTTCATTCTCCCGCCAAGTTTTCATCTTTGTGTTTTCTCCCCCTCTCTCCCTCTCCCACGCACATTTCTCCGTCTCTGCATCCATTCCCGGGCTCGTTGGAAAGCTTAGATCTCTCGCACGTCACTTTATAACAATGATATACCTATTAACAATGTATCGTAACTAAAACAACACGGTATACTTTAATGCATGTGCTGCACCTACCAACAAACCCCGAACCACACGTTTTTCTACATTATGTTCGCAATATGACCAGCATGAGCTTACAGCACAAAAAAAAAGAAAAAAAATATTAAAGAAACCGCTTGCACGCGTACCGAATGCGATTTGTGAACCAAACCTGCAATAAACCTGCGCGAGAATAACGTGTGGATTATTGTATTTGTCGGGGCGGGGGCGCAGGGTCTGAGAGAAGAGATCGGCGCTCTGCAGAGGCGCATCCGTGAATTGGAGGCACAGAACAGGGCGTTATCGGGCCTATTGGCGCAGGCTGCTAGTCCCGGTACGCCGAGCGAACTCGTGCAGGGCATACTCGAGGCTGGACCCGCGGCCCTAGTCGCTGCCCTAGGTCTCGACGCATCCTGGATACCCCTCACAAGGCCGAGATCCCTCAATCTCCAGATACCCGTTATGGCCACCGCCAAGTGTAGACGGGCAAGGCCACTCGGTACGTATACAAATGTTACTACTTAAAAATATATAAAATGACCACAATCGATGAATCATCAGTTTTAAATATAGTAGATTCAAACAAGCTATATTTTTAATATATAAGAGCCTAAATTCATATCTCCTACTTTGATAATTTAAAATATCTCATCGGCGACTGGAATCGAGCGAAAGCCAAGAGTCGTTCCTCGACTAAAATTAATAAAAATGCTCTGTGCACAGGTCAAAAGCCATCGGAGGAGGAGGGGAGCGAGAGTCCCGAGAGCGGCAACCGCGACGAGGGCTACTCGACGATGTCGAGCGACGTGCAGGGCGAGGGTGCACGACAGGAGGCGCCACGCGGGTTGGAGGACCTGAAGGAGGCGACGGACGAGACGGAGGGCGACGTCTCGCCCGACGCCCGACTCGTCTCCCTCGACACGGGCGATCCGGACGTGCTCTTCCTGCCCCTCAATCTGACCCTCGGCCTGAATCCCCGGCACAGCTATCCACCGACCAAAGATCTCCTACCCTATCAGCACGTGATGCGCAGCTTCAGCGACAGTCATCTCTGCTTGAAGCTCACCGCCACGGCCAATCTCTCGCCCTACGTAGCCAGTCCCGATGGCTCCTCTTCCTTGCTCCTCGTCGAGGAGGACGGCTGGGACGCCGAGTATGTCCAGCAGTGGCTCAGGTAAGCCCAATATATATATATATATATACCTACTCTCTCAATTTGAAATAGGGAAATTTTACTGCCAGATCGGAACGAACAAATTAGGGTATGTATGTACGTACTCGTATGTTTATTTTTTGCAGTGAATGTTGTAGAATTTCGCGGAATAAATCAGTGCATACAACTAATTTTCAGGCAGTGACTACCTATATAGTTTGCACTATTTCAAATTACGAGAGTTAAAAGATTCAATAAGTTGGAGTCCTTTAAGACTGAGTCACACGTATAAACCGTGCCGAGAATTGTTTTTTTACAAAATCTGCAATAATTAATTAATGAGGCATTTTCAAAATTGACAGCTTTGTAGGAATATAAAACACATTCATTACGGTAAATTTTCATTTAGTGTTATGAAAGAAAATTAATACAGCTCTGTTTTAGATACAAATTTTGCTGAACTGTATGCGATCATAAAATTAGTTAACACTTTTTTTATTTGTAATACAATTTAACTTTGACAAAATTTCGATTGTTTGTTCAGGTATTAGAAACGTTACATTTCACAGTGAATTATAGGCAATTTTATAGAAAAAATTCAATTTTGAAACCGACTATACTTGTATAAAATTTGTATAAAATCGGTAAAAATTCCCCGTCAAGGATATTTCTTCAAATTTCGTGTTAGTGAATCGATTTTAAACATATTAACAAATCATAAAGCGTTTAAACAGTTAAAATGAATGAAAAATAAAAAAATGTTGACTAATTTTTAATAAATTTGTAATTTTAAAATCTAGTTAAATTTATTTTATTTTGCTACAATTAAAGTTTTATAAGGTTTATATCGTTTACTCAAGCATATCTTACATTCCCACTCGGATAAATCTTAAAGAAACACCTTACATACTTAATTATTACAGATTTAGTAAAAGACGGATTTTCGGTGTGTGATTCAACCTTAACGTACAAAAATTCCATAAATTCCCCCAGAACTCTTTTTCCTTCGGTCTCACTTATACCCAGACTCGCACATAATCACAAAGCTCAACCACTATATATATATATATATATATATGTATATTTCCAGGCTGGACGACACACGGAGCGCGCAGCAGCATCGCGAGCTCCTCGAGCTAGAATACGATCGGGCCGAGCTCGAGGACTGGAGCTTCTCCCTGTCGTCGGAGGACCTCGCGGCGAACGACAACAACGGCGGCAGCAGCAGCGGTACGACGGTCTGGAAGGAGCCGGTCGCCACACCGGCGGCAGCTCTACCCGCCATCAAGGAGCACAATCATCTCGAGCTCGAGGAAGACGCCAACGAGTGTCTGTGGAACGGCGCGAGCTACCTTGCCGATCGCACAGGTGGCGAATTGGTAGGATATCCTGACTCGCAAACAATCGGCACACAATCCGGTATACGCGAGAAATAATTGTCTCTGTTGGCTTAGGTGGCACTGCTGATGGACAGCAGAGCGAGCGGTCCTTGGCCTTACGCATCGAGTCCCGGCGCATCCTGGAGCAGCGAGGAAGGCGTCCTCGACAACGCGTCCAGCAAACGCTCCTCGGCTGCCCTCTCGGGCTGTAGCGACGATCCCGACTCACCCTCGATCGGTACGGATTTCACGCGCGACTTTTACAGACTGGTGAAGTTCGAGAGTACCAAGAGTCTGGCGAGCACCTCCTCGAGGGGCGGGAAAACACTGCCCGATCGCGAACAGGCACTCCAGAGCGTACTCTCCTTCATCGCCGAACAACAGATGTACCTCGCCGAGCTTCCGAATGACGCGACGGACAATAGCGGGCGGCCTCTTTCCACCGACGGTAATACGCCTCTCTGTCTCTCTCTCTCTTTCTATTAGGGTAGAAACTTTGTGTTCGACTTAAATTCTTAAAAATATATTTTTATACACGATGTTAACGAACAGATTGTTATCAGACTCTACGGTATCGCATAGAGCGAATAAGTCTTAAGAAACTTTTCGATCCGATCAGTAATTACAGATCGGATCGAAGAGTTTCTCGATGATTTTTTACTTACAATTTTTCTCTCCATCCGATACCGTAGAGTCTGATCGTTCATTCAAAAATGCAATTAAGAAAAAAAAAACGACGAGAACAGCGTTGTATATAATGAATGATTTGTCCGCAGTTCTAGAGGTCGGCAGTAACAAGCGCGGATCGGAAACCGTCTCCGGTGATTCGGACGAGATGCTGGACGAGCCAAAGATGTGCTACTCGACGAAGTCGACCGAGGACCTGCTGGATCAGATACCGGTACCGCCTCTGGCGCCCGAGGAGAGGATCGTAACCGCTGTCGCCTGTAGCGGCGGCATCTCCTACACGACGGTCGCGCCCTCGGAACTCGGCGCCGTACCCGAGGAGGACGAAGAAGCCGCCACCTCGTCTACTCCCAGTACAGTCGTGAGTCCCCCTAACGCTATTCCAAATGATAAAACGACGCGCGTGCGTAACGCTGAGATGGTTTTAGGTGAGTCCAGCGAGAGCGTCTGTATTGATCGAGGGCAGAGACCGATCGCTCAGCTTCCACGAGCGCGCCACATCCAAGGACGTGATAGACGAGCTCAACAGGATGATCAGGAGCGGTGACGACAATCCCGCAAGGCAGGATTCTCACGTGGCCTTGGAGAAGCTCGATCTAGCCTGCTGCTGTCCCACCGGTTGGGTACACGTCGAACGGGACATTGACTTTACCGATCCCAAGGTATCGATATCCCTCTCCCATCGATATATTTTCTTCTTCTCTTCGTCGTATCGCGTACGTCTAACTGATGCGTTGTTCGGCAGGCAAGAGCAAATCTGCTCGACGTGATGCTGGCGAGTAGCGAGAGTTCATCGGCGACGTCCAGTAGCGGCTCGGCCGGCAGCGACTCCGGCGACGAGCCCACGGATTATCGTCACTTGCACAGGCTGCATCGATTCCGCCGCCAAAAGAAAGGTACCTATCCTTTTCGTACACAGTAAAAAAACGAAAAAGATCCCGATACCAATCCCCCCTTTGGTGAGCAAAAATGATCCGCTGCACACCCCTCCAAACTAAAGACGCCACATCCATTCGCTATGTGTATATATAACAGAACCAGAAGAGAACTGTGGCGACTGTAATTATGCGCTAGCCTCACTAGCTAACCGTCTAATATTACGCTTTTTGCATACTTATACATAGTTATATAACAATTGCTTCATTGGTATATAATATCGATCGGCACACGACACCAGAGAATGGATTCGTCGTTTATTTTTGATGATGTGCTTAATAAAGATGTATATAGTCGCTCGCTATCTGTTAACGTGGCCTTTTATTTCCTTTTTCTCTCTCTGTATCTATTTAAAAGCTTTTATTTTTAAAAGCTGCATCAGTTATCCGCGGCTAATCTTCGAATTGGATAAGAATCTTCATTCTCGTCTGTGTCGAACTATTATATATACAAGGCCTGGCTCGATCAGCTTGCATCTGCATAAAGCTTAAATTCAAAGTTATGTAGATTAGCTATATAGCCAATCGCTACGTGTAACCATTCCTTTTTGCGCGTTAAAGGCTAATTCGGTTGACTAACTACGTTTTCTTCCTATAACAATATTGCAAGTCAATCTCTCGTTTTGTCAAAGAAAAAAGAAAAAAGAACACTTTTTGAAACTAGTTTAAAAATTGTATATTCTTCACGGGATCAAGTGAAGCACTAGTCCGTAATGCTATACTTTCACTCACTCTGTCTCTCTTATCCTTTGCTCTATTCTCTCTTTCTCCACGTAGATTTGTTGAATATACTTTGAAAATTCCTAGAAAGGCGTTTGAAGGACTTGTGCTAACGAATTTCATTTGTACTCTGCAAATATATATAGATTCGCAATGAATTCTGTACTCTTATTTATTTACATAAGTAGAGGTGCAAAAACTTTGTCGCATCAAATTTCCCTACAACTTCAAATGCTTTTGGTTCTAAAGTATAAAGAATAACGGAAATGTGTACAGTATACAATTTGATCAACTGATAAAAACCAAAACAAAAAAAAAATGAACAAATTATATTCGTATACATGCTTTAAATAATGATAACCTATGGATCTTATCATGAATTTATTTTTTTTTCTTTTTCTTTTCCAATTGTTGATAAAGCAGACAGGTTGAAACAGAGAGACCTAACTGACAGATGCATCCACGGAGGAACAATCGGATAGAAATCGTGGGGTCGAAAAATTCTTAGTAGACAAAGAAAAAAGATAACGGAGAAAGAGAGAAGAGAAAGATAACGTGTGTAAGATCGCTAATAAGCCCAAGCTAATATGCTCAGTGTTTGCTAGTTGCTGCTAGAAAGAAGTTGGCAAGTATACAATGAGAAAAAAAAAGGTATTCGAACGTTCTATCGTGGCTTTAAAAGAGAAGAAAAACAGTGTATTTTCACTATATCGCTTGATTTGTTTCGAATAAGAGTATAGGAAATAGTGACGATATCGAGCAACGGTATGCCAGTATAATATACATATATTTTTGGATACTACCTGTTTATGCGACTTATATTTTCCATAACATCCTTGTACGGCCACGATACAACGTTCGAACCCTACATAGAATATAAAGCACTGAAAAGCTGTCTAGACTACCTATATAGAAATTAGCGACTGAGAGTAAGAGAGCTTGCCAGCCTCTGGCGCTATGTGAAAGACGCGACGAGCTAAATGCAGATAAGCATCAAAGGAGAGGGGAGATCGAGGCGAGGGCGAGGCTAAGGCTTATACTAGAGTGTCTGCGTGTGTGCGTGCGTGTGTGCGTGCGTGCGTGTGTGGCTGCACGAGAAGGAAAAAAAGAAAATGAAAGAAAGGGTCTTGGTTGACCGGCTTGTGCCCGCTTGTGGTGTTGTGTCTCCAGCAACGGCAGCCCAGGCCCACCGAGTCCTACGTCTGCCTTCCAATTGGGGCGCCGGTAGGCCCTCGATCATCGACCGGGGCGGCGACTTCTACGTGCGCTACGGCATCAAGGAACGCGAGGCCGTCGCCTCCTTCGACTTCCTCAACGACATTCCGGTCTCGGCGGTCCAGCAGCAGCAACAGAACAGCGTCGCCGGTTCCGGTAGCAGTCCCGACACCTCATCGGCCAGTCTACTCATGCTCGACCTCATAGACTCGCCCACCAGCGACTACAACACCGATCGAATGAAAGTCTCACCCCTGTGAAAGACTCTCGATATCATTATATACGTCGATTCGATCACCGTCATTGTGATTTTTTGTTTCCCCTCGGTTTCTTTCTTTTTTTTTTTTTTCAAGGAAGGCGCGAGATGAGATATTTCATATATAAGATGTGCGCGTGAGAGAGAGCGAATGAAAGAGTCGATCCGTGATCGAACGTGTGCTAGTGTGTGCACGCGAGAATTCTTTTGTACTCCGAGTCGTTTATGGTCGTACTAATGCGGTTTTGAAGAACACTTTGTAAGATAAACAAAATGATAGCACTTACTTAAGAGGCGCTCGGCGAAACGTAAAACGAACTAGTTGGCAGGTATTCCTATTATCCTCGATAATATATATATACACACATATATATATGAGATATATGAAGCGCGAAAGATGCATTTATTTATTACTCATAATCATATACATGTATCTATTTATTTAAGAGTATATTTTATATTTGTAATCGAGAAGCAATTTAATCCTCACTATAGTTGTTTAATTATGATGAAAGGGAAAATTTTTCTATCCTACCGAAGGGATTTTGGGATACGCCGTGGCTTCTTAGCTCGTTTTACGCTTTCCTCTGGTTTTTTTCTTTTGTTCGAGATACACGATCGTAACGGAGCTCGTTTATTGGGGGTTTATAATATTACTTTGAACTACCGGATGCGGTTAAGCGAGTGAATGGCGCATAATAATAATTAATCCATTACATTTAAATGTAAGATATCGCTGTAAAGGTACCGAGTAGGTCTTTATTTATGAAATAATCGCAAGGAGAATTCAATTTTTAACCTTAGAAAGTATAAAGACTGTAGACCGAACATCGATTTCTGTGCGCGTGCGAAAGCTGCAACAGATCTTTCTTTTCCTATTACACGAGCGATCCTTGGAATTGCATCAAGGTGTGCCCACTTCCTTCCTCGAGCCGTGTCCTTTAATTATTCTTTGTAATTGACTTTCGTTCTACTTCGATGTAACTCTTTCAACGAAGAACTCTCGAAATTGTATATTTTTCGTTTTATTCTTTCGAACTATGTAAGATACAGATCAAATTTCAAAAATCACAAAGTTAAGAAAATAACTATTTAACAGCGATGTACTCTTGGAAGTAATGTTTTGTAGTCGGTAGTAAGTGTCCTAGTGAAAAGTACGTATTACAAAGTGAAATTAGAGAACAGAGCGAGAGTATGCGTACTTACTTCAGTGCTACTCGAGAAAATGACCTAATTTAATTGAGCGAATACTTAGAGTTGGTCAAATTGCTAGAGTAACGTCACTAGCTACTTACACAATGTTTACTATGTACTCATAGTATTGTGAGTTGATAGGGATCGAAACACCTATTTTACACTACATGTTAGGTAGAATACATATTTTAAATATATCAAAAAAAAAGGATATTCAATTTATAAAGGCTGTGGGTTGAGCGACCCTTTTTTAATGACAAAAGAGAAAGACAAAAAACACTTTAAAACAAACGAAATATTTAAACTCTACAAGTTATGAGTTGCCTACAGTGTGAAGATTTTTTAAAACTAAAGTAACATGTACACTTGATAATTTTACAGAAAGTGGTCATGATGAGAAACTGAATATTCGTTTCCAGTAAAAGCGCAGTAACTTCAAGAAAACCTAACATTTTTTGTGTGCGAAACGAATCTTGTAAATAGTATGTATAATAGAGAAGATGTAAGTTATACCTTATCATAAACTTAATAAATAACGACAATATACTAAGAATGTGACTTTTTCATTGATGATACCTTAATAATACTCCTCAACAATAATAATATGAACAATTGTTATAATTATAATAAAAATAATAAACCAGTTTTTCACAAAATAATTTTATTAAAGCGTGCAAAATCGTTGACTAACATTAAACTGATCAAATGTGACAATGAACGCGCTATATAAAACGAAACAGGTAATATACCTATATTTTCAAGTATTTTTTATATATATATATATATAT
>UELU01138874.1:20430-36258 GCA_900490025.1 Megastigmus dorsalis
ATATATATATTTGTATTAAAAAAGTATTTTGAGATAATTATTTTACCAACTATTTGTGTAATACAATACATAAGACCTTAAATCTAAAACTTTAGTAGCAAAAATGTATTGAATCCGCTTTCGAGTGATTGAATCTGCCAAAATTATTTAGCATACAATTATAAACGAAACAAAAACAATTGCAAATTAATTTAATAATGAGACTTGATTCAATACAAATATTAAATTTATAAGAAATATAATTTTCAATGAATTATAAACGAAATAATGTAATTAGTTATATTAATTACTGAAATCATTTTAACCGTCTAAAAAGTTTTTCTTAAAAAACCATTTGCAACATGAATTTTAATTAAATGAGGTAAAACTTTGTGTTCCTTATAAAGCTAAATATGTATATATACTGTACGGTCAGACGTTAATATTAATTCTGTTTCAACAATTAGTGATCAATCATAAAATCTGACAATTATATGCAATTCATATAGTATCTTAGTGGTTCAATTGCATTCATAGAATTCTTGAGAAAAACCAAAACCACTTCTGAGATATAGAAAAAATATTAGAATTTTCTGAATAACTTTCAACGAGTAGCAGGTACATGTTCTTTTTCTTTTCAGAAAACATGACTTTCATAGTATTTTTTCACCTTTTCTGAGTTTTGTTTTCACTTTCATGATAACCGATCATTTACGATAGTAGAAAATTTCTGCTTGACGGAATTAAAGCCTGTGTGCCTTTTTCGTCTATTTTTTAGACTTTGTATCCACGACGTTCAACATTTCGTATCGAATTGGCCAGACAGAAGGAGAAGATAATACCAACCAACTGAAACAGAATATTTTAAAATATAATAATTGCTATTGTTATTGTACAAATTAAATATTAAGTGACCACTTTTAAAGGGGTTTGAAAATAATTAACTAATTTAAATGAATTAATGTTTTTATAAAAAATATGTTATCATTTCCGAGTCAATAATACTAAATGTATCAAGAAGAGAATATCATAGGTGATCAGGTTTTACTAATTTTTTTGATAATAGTATATATAAACAAATAAAAATATTACTGAACAGTAAGTATTTTTATCAAGATGAAAAATGAAGAATTTAATTATAAAAGACTTTTACTGGCATTCACTAAAGCCATTTTTTTCAAAAGATATTAAAATTACTAAAAGTTATTAGTTACACGATAAATTATTGATCAACTTAGTGCTAATTATTTATGTTTTCAATATTAAATATTTATTATTTTACTTTAATAATATTTCATTGCTTTCTTTTTTAGGCATAATTTGTAAGCATATATGTATAAAAGTAATTACAGAATTCAATATATATTTTTGCGTATCCGCTACGTGCAAACACATAAAACACTTTTTTGCTATCAAAACTTAACGCAATAAAAACTACTACAAATACACCTTTAGCAAGATTATTTACGTACCTCAACGGCAGCAATACCAAGAGCCAAGCCACCTAAAGCAGTCGCATAGGTCTTAAGAAGTGGGAAGAATTTTTCTTCACATCCATCTCTGAAAGCTTTCTCAGATGGGCAAGTTTCAGTATCCAGCGCCTCGCAACAACTCGCAGGTAGGTATCCTGGTTTGGTGTTGGCTGGGTTGTTTAAGTAGTCACTGCGTCCGTTGTATCCGCAGCATTGAGCCTGCAATTGCAAATTTGACATTAGCGTTACAATGACAATTTACAATTAGCTTATTATGAATACTGGAATAATTCTGATTGTGGAAAATTTACTACACATCTAAGACTATAATGAAAAATACTTCTAGGTAATTATATAATTAAATACGGAAACATAAAACTTCAACATTGTTTAATATATCGCTTTGATAAGAAAAAACTGAATAAGTAATTCATTTTGATCAAAGAAATAGTTAAGTTTTTCCAAAACCTCAAGATATTTAAAAAATAACTGATACAAATAATTATTTAAATTAATGAAATTTGATTTTGAGTAAAGTAGTGGGAAACATTCTATTATCACGTGTTCAGATTTGTGCAGAACAATGCAACAAATGAAATAAAAGTATTGATGGTATTTGTTTTAATATTATATGAATACACTTAACATCAGCCACAATGAAATAATCATTATTTTCGAATCAATTATTATTAACAAATAACATATACAATGTTACATATGAAAAGGCGTCGATATTCGATTGTTCATGAAATCGTAAAACAATATGGGCCTTCCTGACACAACGCGTTTAAGGTATACATACCACTTTTTGAATGGCATCAATGCTGGTATGATCTTTGGTGTAGTACTCATTAACACTCCTCTGCAGTTCCCGGTTAATCTTCTCCTCAACGTCCTGTCCCTTTAGTTTCACGAAGCCATAGGAAGCGACGGCAACTTGGATGACGAGAAGAGTCAAAAGAAGCACAGCAAACTACAACATAAGTCATTATTGTAAAGACAAGTAGACATCGTGAAATCGCTATATCTAGTAATTTCAACCAACACTAGTGGAATAAATTATTTATAGCCAAATTAGTCGCTAATGAGTTCTTACAAATTGATTCGTTTCGTTTTCGTTTGAATTCAAGTAACTTTATAAAGAATAGTTGTTAAATTGCAAGAATTTTTCAGATAATAATTAATAATTTTTTAATCAAACTGATTTTAGAAGGACGAGAAAACATAATATTAATAAATAACTTTTAATTTTTAACTGATTCTTATGACGACCCTAAAATTTTGTGAGAATAAATTTATCACGAACGTTCTCTCAATTTGATAGAATTAATAATGTCATTAGTGATGGCTGTTACACACACAATTCAAGACAATCCTTTCCAACCAATGATTGGTCGTTAAGAATCAATTCTTTAATCTACATATACTCGAACGATGTATAATGCCCAGGCCGCGCGTTAACATACGATCTATGTAGGCAGCAGTTTAAAATAGAATTTGTATACTCACAGTAACGACCATGCAGTGACTTTCCCGAATGGCTCCGCAGCATCCGAAGAATGCGATTATGAAGATAATGGCACCGACAGCTATGAGAAGTGTGGCGGGAAGCGTCACGTCTGCTTGGACCTCAGTGTGGATGTTACCCAGAGCCAGGCGTATCATAACACCGCATACTAGGATCGCCAGGCCGCCCAGCTGTAAATCAAAAGTTTATCCATTGAATAAAAGCGATAACGATGGACTGAATTATATAGAGACTTTGATATTTGTTTCAAACACACTTTTGGATTTTTTGTAAATCTGACTTTGACGTGTGTAAATCGTTCAGGATTGAACCAAACGATAAATACTTTATTGAGAATTCAAGCAAAATGTTGAATCCTCTTTTGAGCGGGAAAAATTAAGATACGCAATTTTACTTCTGACAGATGAGTTATCGATCTCGAGGTTTAACTAAAAACTGCCCTTTCCCAAAAATAAGAAAATTCTAATGCTTTTTTTTCGTCTGTTTGAAACTGAACAAAGTTTTCGTAATTATAGTGCAATCGATGTTCCATAGTGACGTCACATGTTGACGTTGAGATCGTATACCAAATTATGACTTATCAGTGACTTTGGTAATAAGTATATTGTGTAGCTTTATGAATTTTAAAGGTATTTGAAAGGTATTTGATTCAAGGACTGTGTAATAAAATTAATATGCAAACAGCATTTACTTTTAAATGTGTTGCAAAAAAGAAGTTCTTTTAATAGAATGAAATTATATCGTGTATAAGTAGTTACTTTTCGTCTTGCGTTAAAAATAGTTTTGAAAACTAGATGATTTATCGCGATATAACGATTCTAAGCTCAGAATCTCGAAGACACAACCAGAAATATTTAATATTCAAGGTTCCTCTCATTACAATGTTAACCTCGGACGAACCAAATGGGTCATCTGAAAAGCTGCTTTGTTACGAAGGATAAAATTTCAATTTATTCCTGTCGTTCGCTATTCCAATTTCCAAGCTTAACATGAATGGCCTTCGATGTAAGATTCGGCATTCGGACGACGCCGACGCGTTAGGGAATTCGACATAAAACGCGACGTACATGTTAAAATTTTCATCGTATAACGCTGAACGAGTTCATACATTTATATGACGCTCGTTACAGTATTTATTCATTAATTTGTAATAAATAGTCTAACAAACGTCGAAAATGAGTATATGTTTTTCTTTGTTCCGTAGGACCCATTGTAAAATACGAAATTATCAAACGTCATATTATAAATTGTAAGACTATGTATAATATTTTTGTATTTTTTTTTTTGGTAAAGTATCACGAATCGATAAAATAGCGACTGGAAGTTTGATAAGATAAATTTGAAAGATTAAAGAAAATAGATTTTAGTATAGCAATAGGCATTGATATCTGTTCTTGTACTATCTGCAATATCTGAATCTGTAAATTTTTTAATAGTCCATAACGGACGTTCAATATTTTTTCAATCGAATCTTTTTCTAGTAAGGTTAATTGAACCCGTTACAAGTAGTGACCTGATAACTGAACTGAATGCTTCTCTTTTTTCCACCTTTGTTTACCTTTTTGTCATTGTCATTATCTCAGATCATTGGCCGAGTTTTTGTACAAAGTTAAAAAAGGGAAACGGTAAACCGCCAATCAAAACACCGAAGTAAACGTTTAAACAAAGTACACTTCAACGCATATAATTCTAAATTTGCATTTTAAAGAGTCGCGTGCGATTCATTATATAACATCACTAAAAAAAATAATCGCCTAATGATTCAACCCAAACAAACGTTTTCTTAGCAAATTATATATAAACAAACAAATCTTTGAGTGGCTCAAGACGAGCAGAATGAAAGCTATACCGTATACAGCACAAAAGAAAGAAAAAAACAGTAAAGCGGTGGTATAAAAAAATATCAAGAGTAAGTAACATAAGAAGTAGGCGCGCGCGAGCGAGCGAGTGTCAGTATGCGCTGCGGTGTCGGCTGGCATCGCATTGCTCTCTCATATATAAAGCACAGGCACACGTCCTACACCCTACACACACGCACACATATATTTGTCTCTATGCTCGCAGAAAGAGAGTGAGAGCAAGGAGGATGACATCATCGAGAGCACGTATAAAACACACGCGCGCATCGTCCGCAAGAGTTCGCCTTGGCTCGTATTCACGCAGCCTTAACGTCTCTCTCTCTCTCTCTCTCGGAGCCTAATCGGGCCGCTACGCTTACACACACACGCACACAGACACACGAGTCACGGTTGTGTACAAGTGTGTATAATAGAGGTATATACACTCGAAACGTGCCGCGACTGAATGCGACGTATATATATATATAAAATACATTGTCGACGACGTGTATTTTCCAGTGCTTTATCCTGGGCGATTGTGCGGAGGTAGCGGTTGACGCGCGGTTTTGCGTATGAGTCACCGCGCCGTGATAACATTATATAGGGGAGAATCCACGCGCATGACGGTTATACTACTCGTGCAGAAGAACCGCGAGTATATACGAAACAACTTTCGATAACTTGCACGCGTGCGGGTACGTGCGTGTATGTATTACAGCTTTTGTCTGCCGTGGAAATTTGCTGCGTGCGTGGCGTTGAATATACTTTTCGAGTGGCACTTAGTATTGCAGCCATCTGTCTATTATGGATCGAGTTCAGAGTTACATACCCGCGTTTATTCGTGGCAGTCGAGAGAGGCAAATAATTGCTGAAAAAGAAAAAGAAAAAGGAAAAGAAAATTTCATCGAAGATTAGTTTTGAGCTTTAATTGGCATAAGACTTTTAAGCTCTCCGAAAGCCTCGTCGCGCGCTTAAACGTACAATACACAGACGCACAGAACATAAACAGAATCCAGCAAAATCAAATTCTGAGTAGGTGTACAAGCAACTTGTTAAGCCGCGTGCGTGTGTGCGAGTCGTCTTTCCCTCTCTCTCGTTGCTAAATTTAATTATACACGATATTCCGCGTGTCTTGTCCCGGAGTTACGCTCGCGACATTTCACTATAAAACTGCTCGTTTCACAAGCATTTCTTTGAACTCTCCCTCTACCCCCCCCCCTCTCTTTCTCTCTCTTTCTGTTTAGCTTATAACTATACACTCAAACTCTCTCGCGCTCTTCATTCATGCGCGCCTCCACATTTATCTCGGAACAATGCGATGCCTATATTGCACCTTGTTTCCGCTTTCGTATACCTGTACAAGTGCGTATACCGTTCCATTTAAAATAACTAATTAATTGTCGGTAGAAAGAGAGAGAGGGTAAGAGAAAGAAGAAATCGGAGCAAGCATTCGATAATCCCAACGATATCCGTTTTATTATAATAGCTCTCGGGGTTGCGCGTAAACTTTTTCGCCGCCCGGCCAACCTAGCGTAATAAAAGCCGCTGCGTTCGAAATAACCCCCATCCGCGCGCTAAATACATTATATTACCGCGATGAACCCCGGAACATCGCGCCCGGCCGTTAAATTTAAAACGAATCTCGCGTCGTGTAATCGAAACGTAAAAGGGTTTCCGCATTAATAATAAACGCATACTTCCCCGTTATATATACATATCCCACCGCAGGGAACTGAAATGTTTGCCGTAGTCGCGGAGGGAGAAGCAAAAAAAAAAAAAAAGACCGCTGCAATTCTCGCGCGCGCGTCGCATCCCGATATCGCGCAATCCGCACACGCATCGCACACCGCGAAAACTCTCTTTGTCCTTTGTTAAATCCCCCGCGACGCGCACTCGAAAGTCAGCAGCAGCAGCAGCGTTATATACAAAAAGTAGCCCAAGGAGCTATCGATTTCTGCCCCTCCAACTTCTATATAGACATATACTCTCTCTCTGATGCACACACACACACACACTTTCCCGTTTTCGACGTCGACGTCGCGACGGCGGCTACGACGACGACGACACGCAGCGAGAGAGAGAGAGAGAGAGAGAGAGAGAGGGTCGCATAAAGTACTCAAAACCTACGCAACACTGCCGTATACTCTATACTCGCTCAGGCCTTGGCCGAATACTACTTCTGTCTCTACATCTCGCTCTCCGTTCGCTCGTGTCCGTGTGACGACGCCCCTTGCGGGCACGAGTTGGTGCGTGTGTTACGTCATGGCGCGAGAGAGAGAGGGACAACTTTCTCTGCGGCATCAACTATGAGAGAGAGATAGAGACTATAGCGCGACGCTTAAAAGCCGGGTAACTTTATTGGGCTCGTGTATATCAATCGATCGTATGCCGTGTCTGCGTCTGTGTGTGTGTGTGTGTTGCGCCTATAATCTAGGTTGTACAGGGGGGAGAGGTCAATGAAACAGAAGTGTACAACATGTATGCATATATTATGTACTGCAAGTTCAACGCTTCCTAGGAAAAAACAAACGGCGTGTTTAAGAGCGGTTAATGCCGAGATTGCACGATGTTGCACACTTATGTAGGCTTGAGCGACGTGCGAACGGCGTCTCGCGCGCTACCGGGAGAAATATATTTTATGCGCTTCGCTTCTGCGAATGTGTGTCATTTCGTGTGAGATTTTTCGAGAGAGATTTTTAGAGCTTTGTTTTGTCGCGCGGCGAATTCGAAGGTGACCTTTAGCTACAAATTGGAGCGAGCAAATTCGCACTTGCATACACACACATATATATCCGCCAAGTTATTGCCGCCCTTGCTTCTTTCTCCTATTATACGATACGGCGAAGTGCAGCTTTAACGCTCGCTTCACCCACTTGACGCGCAATCGCATTAACAATGATTTGTAAACATCGTACGCAAATCCAATAAAACGAATTTTATGATACATATGCCATTACTATGATGGCTGATATAAGTATTGAATATCGCGCTAATTCTGAAAGGTTGTTGTTATTGGAATGTTTTAACTTGTGCAGTGCTGAATTTCATGTAAAAGAAAGTATTGTACGTGTTGTTAATACTGATGCAATTATTGTGTCGTTGTAATATTTATTATACAAATTAAATACAAATCGACGAGATTTATTCAGCAGCGACAGGAGAAAAATATTTGCATACTCCAAAATGCACAAGAACGATAGTAATAATTTGCAAACAACTTTTTCATAAAACAGAGATTTGAACGATATATCGTATTTAATACAAAGGTAAAAATGTATGACTCATGTACGAGAGATTCCATAATCCTATATTTTCCTCAATATGGCTCACATATGCCAGAGCTAGAGCCCTATATATATTTTTCTTATGCTCGTCACGCAAAGATAAGCACAGAAATTCAATTAAAGCTGTTTTTTGCCCTGCGCGCTCAGAGAAAAAACACTTCATCTCAAACTGCTTCAATTACGCGAGAAACTCGATATTTCAGCTGCTATAGTAGATTGTCCTTCCAAAGCCCTGCTTTTCAAGTAAATATTTTCGAATGTAGTTAATGGTTGCATTAATGGAAATTCTTCGTAATTAGAAGTACACTCAATAATGGTAATTGTTGTCCACTTTCTATTTATTGGAATCGAATGAAGAACTTTGATGCAGTACATTGCTTATACTGTCTGCAATAATTATAACCCGGAAACATGTAAAACGAATGAAAAGCTAATATAGACAGGTATAAAGAATGGTTCGTATCCCGGATACGCGCTATACTGCACTCACCGGTAAAAACTGATACTTCCATATTGGTAAAACTTGGCTAAGGAGAATTATATTTCAAATTTAAATTATCGTCGCCGAAGATCCTTCGTGATGGTTTTGAAACGACTGACTGACTGATGGGAAGATGAAAGGAGCCCCGCGACAGAAACGTCAACAATTCTTCTACTTCGGTGCTTCCATTGTTAAGTGATCTTTTCATGTGCGCGACGTTTATCAGCTTTATCTCTCATGACTGATCTTTGCATTTTCCGCGGCTCTATATAACTCGCGCTCGCGAATTGTGCACACGCGCACTTAACCAATAACCTTGAGAAATAACATTCATTTATTTACATTGATTGAAATCTACTTATACGCTACATTTTACAATGGTATTTTTCTTCTACTTCAAATTT
Source organism: Megastigmus dorsalis (assembly GCA_900490025.1). Taxonomy (NCBI): domain Eukaryota; kingdom Metazoa; phylum Arthropoda; class Insecta; order Hymenoptera; family Megastigmidae; genus Megastigmus; species Megastigmus dorsalis. Next base: position 29,417 of record UELU01138874.1, read on the forward strand.
TTAATATAATGTAGATGCTGCAAGATTAGTTTGAAATACTTTGTCTAATTGTGTTTGCTTGTTAATTTCCATTTCTTTCTGAATTTTAAGGTTCTCATTTCGTATTGAATATAAATTGAATAAATTGTTGAATTCTGTATATCATTTGTCGAAGTAATACAATACTAAATTTGTTAGTTCGGCATACATTGAAAAATGCACGAAAACAAGCTAATCAAATTGTAGAAGTTTATTTCCGAAAGTTTTTAAATTGGCATATCATTCAAATTGAAATAATTGCATCGCATTTAAATTAAAAAAACGTTTAATTACGTCTGCATAGAAACGGATATAATTACAATTAACGATAATTAACTTTGTTCATATCTAATTTCTTTAGTATTTCTTCAATTATTCTCATCTTATAATCATATAGCATTCACAAAGATACGAAACTCAACTAAAAATATGATGAACCCAGCGAGGTGCATAATAAATCATTCGTCCGCAATCTTCTTAAATGCATCAATATTCGAGAGTTGAGCTAGAAAAGAGCCGAACAAAGAACCTGCATATATACCATCGCGCTCGCGAGACACATAAGTATACCTCGCCGCAGAAATAGATAATAAAACAACCACGAAGAGCAATATCCAGTACCTATATTAAGCGATTGAGCAAAAAAAAAACAGGTGCGAAAAAACAAATATGTATATAACTCGTGGAAAATTAGATCATCCATACAGACAAAGAGCAGAAGAAGGAGGATTTGAAAAAGCGGAAAACCTCAATCTCACAGTCGCATGTGCATCGCGAGTAGCAGTATAGTAGGAGCGGGGCAACGTCAGCGTCGCACACTCACACTGTGCCAGTACTACAAATGAAACTATACACGCAACAAACTCTCGGGGTCCCTTTCCATCGATTTCTCCCTCTTTTCACGTGCAAATAATTCATTCGGTGGCACGTTAACCGACTTCCGTGCCGTCCCGCTACACACACACACACACACACACTATATGAAAAGCTGCACCAGCGGCGTCGGATGGCCGCCGGCGGTGTTCATACGTTTTTATCATCCTGCACTATATATACCGTATAGCAGTCGCGCGAGAGAGAGTATGTGCAATATGAAGATAAACATCGGGCCTGCAGCACAACCGAGCGAGAGAACGAGTCCGAGCTCCTGTTGTCGTGTCGAGTCCACCGGATCAATTGCATAATGTGCATCGAGAGAGAGAGAGAGAGAGAGAGAACCTACTGCGTCGGTATGTGCAGCCCAACTCTCCACCATACACACACACACACGATCCGTCAGTTACGAGCTCAAGCTTTTATTCAAATCTCCCCACCCCCAGCTCTCACACTCTTTTTTCTACGGGCCGCGCGTTGATATATACACGCATGCCGGGACCCGTAAGCTTTTACTACTGCGTGTACGACAGCTCATATATACGTGTACTGCCGTGGCTTTGTGCCATCGACGACTATGAATTATCCTCTTTCGTCGCTCGAACCGCGCGGTCTTTTTTTTTTTGCTCTCTCTCTTCTTTTATTCGTTTGTTTATACGCGCGCTCGGCCCTTTTGTATTACACAAATCTTTATTAGCTTTGAGAATTACGATTGCAACTCCTGTGTGTTATATGGCGTTGCGCGCGATACATCTCTTTTCAGGCTCTCGGCTTTTTTTTTTCTCTCTTCCTCACCGAGCCACTGCTACGTGCGAGCGTGGAAAGCGCGGAATTTTCTTACTTTAGCGCTGCATAATTCTAAGTGAATGTCACAGCTGTTGTAGTTAGCGTTTGTCTTCCGGCACAAAAGCATTCTTTAACGCGAAAGTCATATATAATTTTTGGATATTCTCCAAAGCTCGTAAAAGGGGAATTTTACTGTTAAGCAAAACTGCGAGAATTTTGCAAAGTAATCAAATAGTCGAATATTAAAGAAGTTCCGTGGCGAGCGCAAATGTATATAACGAGCAGATTATTTATAAAGCTTAACTTTAAATTAATATATATGTGTATATAAACAGTGTGTATACGCGAAGCGAAGCGCATAGATATATATCCGAACCTTTAAATAGATCGACTTCGTTCAGCGAGAGTAAACAAGCGGCGCGACACTTTAGCGAACTATAGTCGAAACATAAAAAGTTTGCGGTTCAGCGCGTGAGCCTTCAATCGCCACTTTGTCAATTGTAATCCCCGGCATCGCTATATATCGTAGCGTGAATCCAGCGCCACTTGTGGGAGTTAGAAAACCATCTATGCTTATATATATATACAGAGAGTACTGCGAAGGAAACTAGTGCATTCGAGGCTTCGATATAATGCCGCTGTGCTGCTGCTGCTGCTGCTGTTGAAATCATTCAATGAAAATCCAGCGTCAAGCCGTCACGACCTTCTGAATTCTGCCATTCTATGTACCGTCGTTAAACTTGGCTTTCGCACGTACCAGCGATCATCCGATGTGTATACGAGTTTTTAAACAAATTTGGCGCGCGATTAAAGAAATGTCTTTGGTGGAATTGTGTTATCGCGAGTTAGGTAATATACGCTCCGGGCTCCGCGGGTTATGGTTATATTTTTTAACGCGACTTATTGGATTACTGCTTGCTGTAGAATTTAAGAGCTTTATCATATACTTTATTCCCGTGTGTAATGCGATTAACTGGAAAAATGTGTCCAATGAAATAATATCGATCGTGTGATTTTTTTACAATGAAAAATTGAAGCTAGCCGTAAGCTTATAATCAGGCGTTATGAATTTATAACGTACAATTTAAATTTCAGCATATTTTGAAAAATAAAGATAAATTTCAGACGAATTAATAAAATCGTATTTTTATTTGATTATATTCGTTTATGAGTATTTAATTTGAAAATTTTCGGAAATTTTTCTTATAAATTAGAAGTAATACCAAATTTATAAGATATGTTTATGCAAAAAATAATCTTCCTTTAGATTCGCGTAAGCGCTTATGAAAATTTTATTTTTAGAAATTTCTGAAACTTCGTGTAGAACAAACTATATGAAACTAATTATACCTGTTATTGTTAGACTATAAAAAAGTCGTACGAACTCATGACAAAAGTAAGTTCAAACGTACATAATCGATAGTCTTGTTTTCTACATCAACGCATTCAGCATTAGATGTATGTTCTACAATTTTAATAATGAATATTCACTGAAATGCAATTCGACATGATCAATATTATTCGCCAATAATAATAAGCCACTTTAAATATTCATTAAATTAAATTTACATTTTTGGTTTTATTTTGATACGACCATCGCTAAAAGTTATTCGAAAAAAAAACTGGTTCAATTCCGCTTTTCACACACAAGTTCAACAGAAACGCTTAGTATACAGGGTCGGTATGCACAGAATGAAATTCGAATATGTTATTGGTTAATAACGATTACCACGCACTGTGGGGCATTTGTTAATTAATTGAGCAACGCAAATTGTTATTGGCCCGCGGCACTTCGATTACTACCCGGCCCTGTGGCCTGGAAAAACGAGAGGTAAAACGCTTCTCTCCGCACCGCCACACGGTCAACAAACTCAAATGTTGGTCATACAATAAAAAACGAACATACCGAGTCAATTCCCCTTGTTATCACGCTTTTCTCCGCTACCGGATACCATTTTTATGGTTCGCGATAAATGACAAACTCGCCAGAGAGTGCAATTAGAGTTTCCTATTTAGCGTGAAATGCTTTTAGCTATTCTAAGGGGTGGCAGATCACCGTTGTGTAGTTATTTTAAGAAAAATTGAAGTGTACCATCGTGTGTGGAAATTATGAATTTGATATCTATAATTGATTGTATAAAATTACATTATGAAGATATTTGCGTATTATACAGGAAATCGTCTCAGATATATAAATATGTCTGGTTCGGTTATAGAGATTTTATAACTTATATTTTTGAATTTTAGCATAAAACATTAAAAGGACTCTATACTTAGTATATGTAATTGAGTAAGTAAGTATGAGTTAAAAGAAATTGGAATCAATTTAAATTAAATAAAAATGTTTTGCTGCGAACTTCAAATGTATGTTTTTTATTATATTTTTATTGATTAAAAAATACATTTTTTAATATTGCTACGTACGTATTTGCGGAATTTAAATATTCCTGAGCACATTGCAATTGTAGCTATTTTCAAGAAACGGCATAGAAATATTTTTAAAAAACGAATTTAAATTTATACGATGTTTACTGGAAAAATACCTCCACATTTTTTTATTACACTTTCAAATAAAATATTACTCATCCCAGAGAATAATATGAAAAAAAAGTGCAATTAACATAAAGAGAGCTAGAAATACTTTTAACTGAAAAGTGCGTCATAGCCTCTTTTATACACTGTTTCCCATTGAGAATTCTTTATTTTATTCCTTTTTAACAATGTACTATATAACACGTGTCTTTGTCGTTGAAAACACGAAATTTAAAAAGACATAGTTATTACACACGCAAACATAGAACGCGTGCGCATTAAAAATAATTAAATTGATAAAGATTTGAAAATTGAAATTTTTAGAAGTTCGAAAGCCGACCTACATATCCGAGCAGAGGCACATTCCTTCTGAGCTTATACGGAATGCCCGGCGATCTTCGTGCATAATTACATTTTCTGAACGGTTGACTCCATAAAGTGAAAAATTCTCAACAAATACATGATAACTTAAGCTTAAGCAAGTAGGCTAAAGCTATCGCTAAAAATCAGCTGGATCAATAACCCAAGCATACCTTACACTGTTGTTTTCCTCCCTTTTAAAAAAAAAGAATAGTATACTCTGTACACGAAAGCATACATTGGGGAGGAGAGAAAAATATGTGGAATAAAAAAACAAACGAAAGCGAAAAAAAAATGATTACGTGCCCCGCCCAAGCATCACACACAGCGCGATCACTTTGAAAATCTCCAGTGTTCCGCGCACGACCTTCGGCTTTAGCTTGTTGGCACGCGCGCTCTCGAGTATTTGTGTGTTAGCTCCAATGCGAGTCTCTCCAACACCAGTTTCTCACTTTATATACATATATACACACATTGCTAGCATCGACAAAGCGTTTAAATTTTTATACTTATTTGTCACAATTATGTAAGAACGCATTTTTAACGCGGTATAGTCACTACTCGCGAGGCTCGAACGTTTCGAATCGTCGCGCTGACGGTTCTTTTAGCTTTGCGGAAAATTGAACATTGTCTCGTAGAATTATTATTGTTTTCTTTATACTTTGAGATCGTGCTCTATTAATAAATCTTTATCGATATGTAAGACATGAGCAATTAGTAATTGAAATGATGCATCGATAAAAGATAATCTGCTTATGGAGCACTTTATTACGTACATTAAAACTAAAGCTTCTTAGTAATGACATCAACGCTATCGCAATTAATATAGAGCGCTTATTAATGCTTTAAGTGAATCTTGTAATTGTATCGTTTTTATAGTTTCTAACGCGTAAACAGAACAGATAATGTAAAACTTAAAATTTAAAACATAAAAACAAAAGAACTATTATTTCATAATTATATTTTTATGATTACATCTAAATATCGTGAAACTAAAATAAAATGTAGCTTTTTAACATAATTCAGTTACTTTTCAGCATTTTCGCGGTAGTATGACTCACATATGGTTGAAAAAATCTCAAAAATATAGGTATCTCGGGAAGTCAAAATCAGACAGCATTATTATTGTTATATTATTTGACGTAATTAAGTTTTTATCAAGTATGATTCAATTAGTATAATTGAACTCAAAACTAAATTTAAAGAATTAGTTTTCCAATGTTTAATTCTTATAAGGAAATTTCCATAATCTCCCTTAAATACAATATGAACTGTAGGAGATTCATAATTAATCTTCTTCGGCATTTCCATTAGAGCCTAAAAATAATACTCGAGTTTATAATGCAAGAAAAGAATTTCATTATTCGTCCATTTTTGTCACGAATGCCCATTTCATAACGCAGAAAAGGAAATTAAGACAAAAAATAAATAGAAATTTCCAAATTAAACAAAAGATTAGTAATAAAACGTAATTGCTTTCTTGCACACTCAAAGATGAAAACTTCAATCTCGCAAGGATATCGAATCCCCGAAATAAAGTGTATATATATATAGAAACTTTGATTGGGCGACATGATATAATTAATCAAAATCCGTCAACGAGAGCCAAATGCAAATTCGCTATGCAAAGTAATTGTTTAATTTGTACGAGACACAGAATTTGTTTATTGGTTTAGCAATAAAAATAATTTTGTAATACATAATTGAGTATTTGAATTAGCAGATTAGAAATCAGAATCATTGAAAATCCCCGAGTATATTTTTCGGCAAGGAAATTGTTATATTACCCGAGGCACTGAATTCGTTTATTAATAATGCAATAGCAGTAATATTGCAACGTAAAATTGAATATATGCATTAGCAGATTCGAAATCGGAGCTATCGAAAATCCCTGAGTAGATTTTTCAAATAGATAACTCTTAAAATTTCTTTAGACACTTAGTTTGTTTAGAGTTTTTGTAATAACAATTATTTTGCAATGTTAATTTGATTAACTATTATCAAATTTGAAATCGGAGCCATTAAAAGCCTCCAAATAATTTTTTCCGTCTTAAACAGTGACTATATGTTGAATCAGAATACGAGACGCCGAAAATACAGATGCTATAGTTTAGGTTGGCCTATAATGGTTTAATTTTGCAATAACGATATTTTTGCAAGGTTAAGCAAGTCTAATATCAAATTTATAATTAACGATGATCGATAAACACCCCAATAGATTTTTAATTTTTAAAATATATTTTAATAACCTTTGAAAAGGACAAATATTATTC
>UELU01138875.1:0-64341 GCA_900490025.1 Megastigmus dorsalis
TATATATGAAGATATGACTATGATATAATCGATTTACTTCTTCGTTGTCGCCGAGAGCAGAGAATGGCGTTAATGTTATGGATAAATAACTTACGTAAATTTAAGTATTTCATTGATGAGCGACATTATTACAATGGTGATTATTATTATTATTACTATTACTATTTTATGATTTTTATGATTATTATTATTAGTATTATTATTTTGTATCATTATTATTACTATTATTTGTATCATTGTCACATTTTACAATTGTGAATGAATTATTTTTTGTCTGTATTAATTACTAGTATTTTTCGATAGATTATTATTACGATCATAATAGACGCAATTTATTATTGTCTTTATTATAAATATTATTTTTATTGTGGTTATCATGATTGTAGGTGATTATTAAAAATGACGATTGTATTAATTAAGAGAATTACCAATGTCAGAGAATTTCTTCGGGTTCTAAGCAAAATTTTGGCAGTAATAAAATAACAATAAAAAATACAATGTTTTGTTAGAGCTTTTTATTTTTATTACCTGTTTTCAGTTAATGCATTTATGATTTTCAAGATAAATTTTATCTGTACGCTATTATTGTTTAATTATTTTTTAAGCAAGTAATAATTTATTCAATTTTTAAGTTTGCATTGTCTTTATAACGTGTTATTTATAATTTTACTTTTTAGATTATGCCTATAGCTGCAGTATATAAAAATTTGACCGTTCAATGCATTAATTCTTTTATTTGCAAATAAATTAAAATTTCAGTACTTATAATTACAGGTGAATACTTCAACTTGCGAATTTCAGTTTGACTTTTATATATATAATTAATGTGGTGATCACGAAAGATGTTACTTCAAATAATCTATAGTAACAACATAAATAAATTTTATTATTTTATTAACTGTATAAGATTTTGTATATAAAATAAAGCAATAAGTGCGAGTTTTTTTCTAACTTGTATATTGATTATGAAATTAAAATATCATTGTATACAAATTCGTATTTAATGAAAAAGGATGCGATTTATACTTCTCTGTATCTAAAATCTTTATTTAGTTATACATTATTATTGAAATAATACCTTTATTTATTAGTAAAATAAAAATGTATAACTTATCATAATTTTAAAAAAGCGCGCCATACTGAATTACTAGTAAAAGGTTATCCGCAAGAGGTCGCTTTATTTGAACCACAATCACATCACAATTCACATCACATTCAATGTTCACATGGCAATACTGGCGGGAAAAGTAAGCGTTATTTTCACGATTCCATGAAGGTTAAACCAAAAATTGAATAAGCATCATAAATATATTCTTATTTAAAATTTTAAAAAAGTTGTAAAAAATGGTATTAGCTGAAGAATACTCCAATAATGAAAAAAAGTGTTTATTTGAACGTCAATCAGTTGAATATGCGGATCAAACGGATAGATTTTCAAGAGAAGAAGATAATTATACAAAACAGTTTGCAAGTTTGTACATTAAAAGACTTGAAGAATTGTCATTGATACTTAAAGAGAAGCTTTTTGCAAAATGGGGTAATTTAAATTTTATAATAAAAATATTAAAATCACAACGAAAACTATTTTTTATAAATAAATTGAAGAAAATAAATTAATAAATAAATAAACTATTAGGCTCCGATACAAACTTGGTTCCATTATCTGATATTGAAGAGCAGCATGGAAAGTGCTGTGCTATTATAGGTACTCTGTATAAACATCAACCAAACAAACCATCTATTTTACAAGAGCTAAGTGAAGAGCATCAAATGTCAGCACCTGCTCCAAAGCCAGATTATTGTTCTGATGAGGATCAACTGTTTCTAGAAGATCAAACATCTCGCATTAGATTAACTGGCGATAAAGTAAACGTCAAGGAGTCTGTCACTGGTGTAGTCGTTGCTGTCCTTGGATCAGAAAATAAGAAAAGTACGTTTGAAGTGAGTATATATCTTTGATATTCGTAGGACAAACAATAAAATTAATTATTACATACAATATTTATGATTCAGGTTGAAGATTGGTGTTTTCCTGGCTGTCCTCCTCAAAAATCAGTTTCATCTAATTCATCATCTCCAGGAAAAATAGTATTTTTATCAGGTTTAGAACTTGCATCAACACCTCCTAATCTCCCATTAAGTTTGTTAGTTGAATGGCTTGGTGGATTAGCAGGTTTTACAGAATCACAAAAAGATGAAGCATCTATTGTTAGAGTTGTGATAGCAGGTAATAGTATAAAAGGATGTGCAGATAAACATGTAAGCAAAGGACTGGTTAGTGGTAGAGCTGAAGATGCTGCTGCAGCAAAAGATATGTCTAATGGAACACAAAGATTAGACTCGTTACTTGAAACCCTTGGCAGCAATTGCTGTGTTACCATCTTGCCAGGTCAATATGATATTACTACACTTATGATGCCCCAAAGAGCAATGCATCCAGGATCATTTCCAAAAGCTAAAAGGTATATTTACAGTTGTATTGTTTAAATTTTTTATTGAAAACATTAAAAATAGTTTTGCTATCTGTTATTTATTTCTATCAAATAATGTTTATTTATTTGGATTTAGACTGAAAAGCATCAATGGAGTAATGAATCCTTGGATAGGAAAAGTATCTGATAAAGTAATTGTTGGAACAAGTGGTCAACCTATTCAAGATATTCAAAAGGTTTGTGGACTTGGTACTTTTGAACCAATTGAGTTACTAGAAAGATCACTAGAATGGAGGCATTTATGTCCAACTGCTCCTGATACTATTCCATGCATGCCGTTTTATAAAACTGATCCTTTTATTTTAAAAGAATGTCCAAATATTTATTTTTCTGGAAATATGGATAAATTTGACACAAAACTGTACAAAGGTTTGTTATAATATGTGTTGTTTCTATTTATGATTTTCCAATAAATAAAAGCAAAATTAACATAATTAAAATTTTGATTTAGGTAACGAAGGTCAAAAAATTCGTCTTATATGTATACCAAAGTTTGCAAGCACTCAAACTGCAGTGCTTGTTGACCTAGAAACTTTAGATGCTACAGCTATTTCGTTTGGGTCAGAATAAGATGTTTTTAATATTATTTATTGTAAAAATTATTTTTAAGTTTTATATATTATATGTATTTTTATTAAATTTAAATATAAAAGTTTGAAGTTTTACTTGTTAATATTTATTCAAATGCACATTCCATTAGATTATTTAAATATGTTTTATTGTAGTAATTTTTATAAAAAATTATCCATTTCAATTTATTAAGCATGCTAGTAATTTAAATTTTTATAAAAATGGGACTATTAAATTACTGCTAAGAATAAAACATTTAAAAAAGTAAATAATCTACTAAGATTTATAGAAAGATCTTCTGTTAATACTTAAAAGACTGAATCATGTATTATTAAATGAAAAATTCTTTTACTTATTCAAGTATATGAATTATACTGAAAAAACATGATACTTTCTTTTATTTTTTATTTTCACTGTCTGTAAACAACGAGGTATCTTAGAGAGGGGGTAGTTCACCTGGGCATGTTGGGCCTACTTATAAATGAATTAACTATAAGTATCTGCGATATCGATTATGAACTGAAAAATGCCGGCCCTGGACGTCTATCTTCTTTCTTTGTTGGTGTAAGGAATGGTATTGTATACAACACATGTCATTTCAAAATCTTACTCACAAATCACAATATTTTCGAAAAACGAAGAAACATTTATTTGAGGATATACTTAAGTAGAACAAAATCTTTGAAATAACAGATTACTTAAAATACTTAATTACATTCACTGTAATAGACAAAATATATACCGGTGCAAGGCAGAATAAGCGGTCGACCAATTAGTTATTAATTGTTCCGGTTCCGTTACCTACCTATACATCTAAATTCTAAAGAAAGGAAAAAATTAACCGGAAGTACGGGGGTAAAAAAATTTTGAACAAAATTTTATTCGTAAATTGTAAAATTTAACAGTTTTATCAAATTGTGTTCGTAAAAGTAATAAATGTGTTCATATTATTGTTGAAGTACCTCAAACTAAGTACTCAATTATAATTTAAAATTACAATAACAGTGTACCTAGTTTAGTAAGAAAATAGACTTTTTAATAGTAAAAAATTGTCATATTACACAAAGGTTAGTTTATTATTTAATGATTATTTTATATACTAATTTTTGACATCTTACTCAAATGAAATATTTCTTTTACAGTGAAACTATTTATAATGTTTAAAATACCATCGATAAACTCAGTAAAACGTAAAGTTAAACTAAAACGCTCTCCACAATGTATTCAGTTTTCAAGTGGCAACAGTGAGTAAGTACATATACCTAAAGTTGAATTTAAACTTTTTTCGTCATATTTATACTAAAAATGATACATAAAATAATATCTTATGCTATTCGTAGTTGCAAATCATTTTAATTATTCTTTATTATAATTCTAACATAAGTGAAAAATATTTATATGTAGTTGTAAATTATTTTAATTATTCTTTATCCTTATCCTAATGTAAATGAAAAATATTTACATATTTTTATTATGGCAATATATAATTTTTCGAAAATATATATTATAACTAGTTTAGAATAAGTTTAATATTAAAAATAATTATACAAAACTGATTTTTTATGTATATACATAAATGGATATATTATTTTAAAATTTACTGTGTACATCATTCAGATAATTATAGGAAGGTATAGGGTGTAATAAAAAGAATATTCATTTGTATTAAATACATGTTTCTGTTTATTCAGAAAATTCTTAATTTGGTACATACCAAATCAGAAAAGCTGGTACGAATAAAAAACTTATAAAAATCTTATAAGTTTACGTAGTAAATGACAAACATGATGTTTAAATTGCTTTAATTTCTTGTAACCTTTTTCTAACGAAAGAGGCAAGATTGTTCAAACAATGTTTATAATATTGAGACGTTATTTGCTACTTGTAAAAAGTTAAACGTCATTTAAAATTTGATCTTGATTGATGATCATGATTGAAAATTTTTTTATGAGGTAACAAAATGTCTACCTACAGTAAATGCACTTTGGTGTATTATCTGGCACTTATGCACCCGTTTTCTCAAAGACACAATTTAGTATAATTTGTATTTTAACCTCGAAATCAGTCTCAGTTCCGCACAATCAGAAGCGAGCCTCAACTTAATTAAAAATTAATTCATTTTTATGTACAATTTTTAGAAGTTCTGCAAGTGACGTTTCTCAATGTCCTTGGAATTTTAAAAGTTTGACAAATTCTCGTTCTGTGTTGGAAGACTAGATTAAGAGCTGTTAAGCTATTTAAGATATATTCTTAAATTTGATTAATTTTAACACTTAATGCCCTTAACTTAAAAAATACATTACATTGGCACCTGCTTTACATTGCGCTTTGTTTACCAAGCAAATTTTGTTTGCAAATGGAATACAAAGAATAGAATTTCAGAAAGAAATTCTTTTTAAAAATTGTAAATTGTCGAGTTTTCTTGCTTTTGATTTTAGAAATTATTAATTGATTTAATATACAATTTGCGAAGCTCTTTTGAAAATTATCATAAATTGGGATCGAATTCGTGATATCCTTCAGCTCCGGTGAAGACAACATCTACCCAAACTCGCATAGCTTCTGGACTAGGAGCCATTAGATGATAAAGTCTTGTTGTAGTTTTGACAATGAATGTCAAAGATGGCTGAGGTGATTTCACTGTGTTCATGTGATCAACATAAACTTCTTCAATGGACTAAAATAAAAATATAAATTAGAATTTATTTCATAAAATATTTATTTCCTTAGCTTTAACAACTATTTCTTGTTTTAATTAATAAAACTGTAAAAAAAATGTTACTTATAATTATTTACAATTATGGGATTTGGAAGTATAAGTTGCAAATTAAAAATGTGAACTTTTAAAATAATAAAATAAATTATTATCAATATATGAACATATAAAAAAATTCTTAAATATATATAAAAGCTAGAGAAATAAAATATTATTCTATAATTTTCTTTACATTTTTTAAGTCACTTATCATAAGATTTATTTTACCTGGAAATATATTACTCCTCTTGGTTTCCTTGAATTGTTATCGCTATAATACGTAAGGGTTTTACGTTTTCTGTCAAAAACAAACCATCGCTTATTCCAGTGGTGAAACTTTTTGCTCATCTTGGACAGATATCCGCTACAAGTGGTAGTATCCACAGTAACATCAAGAATCAAAGGCAATTGATGACCTGCCGTTTCAATATGGTGCCTAAGGTCTAAGGACTCGGACTTTATTGGCAAATACCTGGTCAAGGGTCTCTGAAAATAGTAATACATAATTAATTTATATTTAATAAAATAAAAAAATAAAAAACAACAAAATCGCTTTCGCAATTAAATAAGCTCGAAAATTAATATCTAGAAATTTTTCTATTACGAATAGCAAAACGACCATTCAGCTCTTTTAAAAAAAATACAAATAAGTGTTTTCAACACTTCTAAATACAGCCGTTATACTTTGGAGTTTGCGACATAGTTTACTATATAAGTTTAATTAATGGAAAACGCAAAAGTTTGTCCGCGATTTTTAAATGCCCTATAGAGAAACGGGATATTCATTGTGAATCTGAAGATCTCTTCTGACTAATTACCGCAGCGAGATTCTTTCCAAAGTTTTCACATCGAATAATAATTAGAAAATTCTACTCTGTAGTATAATGTATACCTGTAACTTTGGCTTGTCTCGGTGTTTAACTTGGAGGGGCGAGAGGGACTCAAGCTCGCTGGAAGTTTGAGAAAGGGGACGGCTTCCGCTTTCGTCAACAATTCCGCTTTCATTTCCGTTGAATCTCTCGGTTTCCATGGACGTCGGTCTGTCGTCTCTCGCCTATAACAGAAAACGCACACAATCTCCTTAGGGACTCGCGCGAAACTTTTCACCATCGTCATCTTTGCAATTATTCTCTCCGCGTGGATATAAGCGCAACCGAAATTTATCGCTATATTTCGATAACTGCACGCGAGGAATTAATCGCGTTAACGCACGAAACGTTTTTAACGTTTTTTTCTTTCTTTATCAACGCAAGTTCCTTACGCTGTCCGACTGCAGGAGGGTGTAAGAGTCGCCCGAGGGTCCGGGACTCGGCGAAGTGAATTCCGAAAGTTTTCCGGGCGATAGTTTTTCACCGGTCCCATTTTCCGCGCCGTCGCTGCTTCCGCTGCCGCTGTAACAAAAAAAAAGTCAGAAAATCAATATTAGAGGTCACTCGAGATTTCCCTTTTAACTTATAGTATATGTAATCAAATAAAAACTCGTCAACCTTCATTTACAGTTTTTATTGTAGTGATAAAACGCTTGTGCATTTTGAAAATAATTAATCTAATGGGATGTAAAAAAAATATAGATACAATCTTTGTACCTTCTTAAGATTATAGATTTAAACTTTGATCAGTTTTTAGTTAATTAACTCCGTTCATCGTAAAAGCTTAACTTTTGTAAAAAATGTTATAGTATTACACCAGCCCACATTTGGTATATAGGTCAAGTACATGAGTATATGAAAATACAGAATAACATAAAACACACGTGTCCCTTAATAAGCTGTATTAAGCATAAGAAAATGGGTTTCGTGAACCTAATCTAATCTCACTTATAAAATGACATTATCAGCATTTTTATAACAATAATTCGCCATAAACAGTGAGTCAATTGTTATCGACATTTCGACCCATATTCAACTGCGACGATTCTTTTGTAGCTTCGTATATTACAGTTCGATCAATTTATACCCTATAATGAAACGATAGCTGATTCTACTTATTAAATGAATAACAGGTACCGCGATAAGCTCTAGTATATGTTATCAGGAATCCGAAAAGTTTAAAGTTACATAACAGTTGTATATCTCAGATCTATTTAAATAAAGTAAACCTTTATTAATGATAACGGCGATAAGGTGACGAACGCGTCTTTCGTATAAAACTTGTAGAAACATTGTCAATCACATATATATACGATGTATTACATAACATATTCGAAATTTTCAAGAATCAGCAGCTACTTTGAAAAAAGCAGTCGTTCGATTCGTCGACAACGCGCCGGATCGCGGAGCATCATTCGATATCGCACCGAACGCGCAACAGCCGCACAATAGAGAGGAAAAAAGAACCAGCTGCCGAGAGCTCGTGTAATTCGGTTGGCCGTAGGCGAGGGGTTAGCCGCACATCGTCGCAGCACAAAGCAATGGTGCGTGCGCGAAACTCACGGGTAGGATCGATGGTCGCGTGGGCCGGTGCAGCAGGTCTCGGCTAACCAATCCTTGGACGTCATGTAGCATTTGCTGCTCGTGATGAGAGTGATGAGATTACAGCCGGTTATGCGGGCCTCGCGCATAGCGGCGCCACCCAACTCCCGCGCCCCGTTCATTCTCCCTCATCCGGAAGAGTATAACACAGCCTCTCTTCGCGTCTCTCAACTCGTGCACCTCTCCTTTTTTTCCTTCTTCTCTTCTCGTTCTCCCTTTCTTTTTCTTCTGTTTTTTATTTCGCAGAGAGGATTTCGCCCTCGATATCACGGCGTATCATACATCGCGGCTATCACTGTATATCGAGAGACGGAGAACCAGACGCCTGGTGATGAAGTGAGAGAGTGAGCGAGTGAGCGACACAATGGGGTAGTGGGTTTATATACGCGCGCGAGATGAAAAAGTGTCGAGATGAAATTCTTTCCTCCACGATTTTATGTGCGGCGCGACTTTATACATATATCCTACGCTCGCTCGGGAATCTGGATTCTTTTTTTCTTTTTCTTTCTTTTTCGGCGGGATAAAACGACTGCAGTTTATAAGGTATGGTATATATAGGCGAAGGAGGAGAGAAGCTCGCGAGGAATGATGACTTTTGTTCTTCAATGGGATTCTGCTTTTTCGCGACTCGGAGATTACAATCCAATGCGATGTGTGCGTGTCTGCGTTTCGTCAAGGATGTCAAGTTGCTTTTTTGCTGTTGGAAACTGACGATATAGAGCCGCTTGTGCAATCTCGAACGAAAATTATATGTAATTTAGATAATTGTCCTATAAGGCTTATCATTTATTGAACCTTATATGTGAGCGCGGACCAATACTGCAAGTGCACTGTTTGATCGAGCGATGTTTGCGCAGCGCGTGTTATTTTATATCCGTGGGTTTCGGTTGATTGCCATTCGTTTTATTTGTACTTGCAAAAAAACCTCGGTGTTTTTTAACCTTTGAATATATACGGAGAAA
The DNA here is from genome assembly GCA_900490025.1 of Megastigmus dorsalis. Classification (NCBI taxonomy): domain Eukaryota; kingdom Metazoa; phylum Arthropoda; class Insecta; order Hymenoptera; family Megastigmidae; genus Megastigmus; species Megastigmus dorsalis. The sequence continues at coordinate 9,251 of UELU01138875.1, forward strand.
CAAATATAGTTTACCAGAACGCTGTTTTTCTTATTTTTTGTAAATTTCCTTCACTTATCTAACGACACTTATATCTTTATCAATACGGTCTATTATTTCATGCGCACGTTTAAAAATCGAGCCTGTACAGAACACAAGCACTCGCGCCTACACGAGTAATGTTATCTACGAATTTAAATATCGAAATTTAACTGCCTCGTCGAGCGCCACAAACTCCTCTGCTGTACACTCCAACACGTACAACATAAAACACTCCGGGTACACATATAGGATTCAAAACAGACGCACCCAATCGCTCGAATATTAAAAAGCACTGTGTAAGAAAACTTCACTGCTTTCTTCTTCCCATATATGTATATATAGTAATCGTAGGCTGCAATAGTAGTTCAATCAACCGTACAAACTTTTCCAATCACTTGGCGCGCGCTCAACACCTGCGTATATAAAATCACCCGATTGCTTCTCCGTCGGTGTTCCATTCAGCCGCGGAGTTTACTTATAACGATCGAGGTAGTCGAGAGCGCACAACGACCGAGAAAAAGAAAAAAGAAAGAGACACAAGTTATAAGATCGTAAGTAACGCAGTGTCGCGACACTTCCGCGCGCGAACAAATGGCAATGGCAACAGCGGTACAGCGGCAGCGGCGCCGACACAACGCGACAAACTGCATCGGCTCGCACTCTATATAATAAACGCGCGCGCACGCGTATGTGTGTGTGTGTGTGTCTGTTCGTCGCCGGCGAGTAAATATTCGAAAGTGTATATCTTATCGGGTCTTGGGTTCCTATGTTTCGCTTATCGGCCGCCTCTGAGAGGCCTCACCCACACTTTGCCCAGGTCACGCACGTATCCTCCCTCTCTCTCTTTCTCTAACTCCATGTGCGCATTATAAACAAGACGTTATCGCGAGTGTATAATATAGAGAGATAGAGATAGAGAGAGAGCAAAACTTCAAAAGCGAATTGCTGTCGCCTCTAGTGTGCACCGGTGCGGCCAGCGGCTCTCGGTGGAGTCTGGCGAAACCGGTCTTTCGCGCGCGCGCGCTCCTGCTGCCTCCTTACACTGTGTATATGTATGCACAAACGCTCTGCTCTGCTCTCTCTCCCTGTCTCTCTTTCTTTCGTAAATGTTCAGGCTTTTACTTTCACGAAGGAGAGAGAAAGAGAGAGAGAGAGAGAGAGAGAGAGAGAGAGACTAGTTGCGCGCCTCCGGAATTCGCAGTTTGTTACGTCGCTCCGCGGCGCGCGTTGGACGTATAGGCGTATGACGTGTGTCGTCGAGGCGACTCTACCGAGCGCTTAATTGAGAATGAATTCAAGACTCATCTTTCGCTTGGCTTTTCTTTCTTTCTGTCCGGCTCTCGTTTATAAGGATGAGAGCGAGCGGAGAGTAGGGAGCGGAGAGAGAGAGAGAGAGACAGGATGATAAGATGCGCGAAGGGTGGGGTGTGTGGGACACCGTGTCGATGAGATTATTGATTTTCGGTGCGCAGACCGAGCGATAAGAGTGTGGACTTTGCGTTGAGGTCGAAATGCCGCTGACCTGCTCTGTATGGGTGTAAGTGTGTGTGTGTGTGTGTCTTTGATTGTTTCGTTCGCAGAGAGTGTGTGTGTGTGCGTGTGTACAGATTTTTAATCAGGATGACTAACGCGAGGCATTGAAAAAAAGGATGTATTTATGTAACTAGCACTAGACAATTCGAATTTCCTCGTTCCTCGTACACATTTGTTCTTATCTTTCCTCGTTTATATTTTGTTACTCGTCTTGTAAACTTGCCCACAAATTATACTTTGAAGAATTATCTATTTACACGCACTTTACGGGACGATGTAGAGCAGGTTTTAATCGGGCTATGAAAACTTTTCATGTTTAAAGAGTGCAGTGTATACTTCGTAAATCGAATTTGAGTAAGTGCCACGTAATTGGGTTATAATGAATATATCAGTCTGCATTCTTCGTCCAAGAGCTTGCGCGAGAGAGCATCGTTAAAACCGATATAAAATTAAATTCAACTTTCGTACTGATGAGCAATTTTTTTTTTTATATTAAACCTGCACTGACGCATAAGTATACTTTAAAGGCACCCGGAAGGGTTTAATTTCGCTCACTTTAAAACGCTTCACGTTGCATTTATGTGTATGACTACGTCGTTAGTAATAACGAGGGAAAATTTTTTTATCGTTAACAGTCACGCGTGGACCCTGTAGGACTTTTCGCGTCATTCATCTAACTCGCGTAAATTCTCCATTATTTCAAATAAGTTGGTGAGGCGTAACTTGAATCCACAATTTTTTCATTGAATAATAACTGATATATGTAGGTTGACCATGGGTTTTGGTGAAAAGAAAAAAAGAAGAAAAGTTTCTTCCGGTCGATTTCATTGAATTTGGAATTACCTTTCGGTCGGGCCGGTCGAGTAACTTGAAGACTCTTCTCCCGACTCGACACTATTGAAAGACGTGCAATTCATTTTCCTTTCCTCCCATTGAGAGCGAACTTCGTCCTGAACTCTTCTTTTCAACTCCTCCACCCTTCGTCTCTCTTCCGAAATTACTTGACTACCTATATTAAAACGAAAATACAAAGTTAGCTGGTTCGTTGTTTGCTTGGAACGGAGGCCTATGTCGGTGTATTAATTAATCTGTTAAAATAGCATTGTTATAGCAGAGTTCGGACAAACTTTCCGATAATTGTGAGACAAAATACTCGTGCAGGTGCTTTTACATAAAAATTGATCATTTCAAATATCAGTTCATTCTAATTGTACTAAAATCTAGAGAGAGAAAATTAAGTATACGACCAATATAGCGTAATCCCTGTCAGTTAAATTGCCAAAATGTATAATGTATTTTTAGCTCGATGACAGATTGTTTTATATATTTGTGAAAGCACATTAAAAAATTATTGTATATTATACCTTGCTTAGCTAAATGCAGCTGTCGATTTCGTTCAATCTCCTTGAGCGACTCGATCGTTTTCCTTCCCAAACTACCTTGATTATTGACAATCGGAGAGTCGGTCGTAACCCTCGATATCCTATCGAAATCCTCCCTACTGGGCGAGCGTTTGTCATCGGGATTATCAGCGACATTTTTAGCCAGACTCTCTAGTTCATCGTCAATAGCCCGCAATCGATTGCGACCCTATATATGGCGGGGTAACAAAATGAATTTAAGGCTGTCGAACATCATCCGATTCATCGGATTTAGCAATAAAAGGATAAACAGAAAAAACAATGGTAACGCGAGACTTTTTGCCGAATAAAAAGAATGGAATATATATATTTTTTTTTAAATCGAATGTAAAAACAATTGAGACGCAAATGACTTCCTCTGCATTGTACTTTTCCGACAATGATAAATTTAAATTGCTCGCTGAAACATTTACGTCGGAATTGTTTTGTTCACGGTCCAGCGATAAAGTACAAAGTTGCAGAAAATCGTGTGCGGCTGGTGAAAAACATTGTGAGTCCGGTGGAAAATGAATTTGTTACCTCCTCCAATCTTCGTAAGTGCGCGAGTTTTTGCCTTTCCAGGCTCTTGGCTTCCTTCGTAACAGCATTTTTAATGTCGGTACGTTGCGCCTCCAACTGATCGAGCTGTACCTTTCTGCTCTCGATCTTCGCACCCAATTCGCCTAGATATCTGAAATGAAAGAGATATGCCTTCTCAGGTTCTCCGAATTCAAGGGAAAGGGGGAAAGTCGCGGGTACGCACCTCTGGAGTTCCTCTCTAGTGGCGAGCTTGCTGGCCTCCTCCTCGAGATGATGGAACTCGAGGTCCTCGAAGGCCTTCCGCTCGGTCTCGAGTACGTCGGTCTGGGCCGCGAGCTTGTCGGCAAGGTCGCTGTCGCGCTCGTCGTCCCTGCCCCTGGCCTCGGCCAACTCCTCCTCCAATCGCGCGCAGGCTTGTTGAGCCCTGAGCACGCGCTGCTTGGCATCCGCCTGCAGATGGGCCTGGGACGCGTTGCTCACCGCCATCTCGTGTTCCAGCTCGGTGATGCGCGACTGGAGCTGGACGCGTTCGCTCTCCTCGTGCTCGAGCTTCAGCGACTCAGACTCGTACTCGGCTGAGAGCAGGGCCTTTTCGAGCTCCAACTGTCGAGGCGATGTAGATTTTAGTATGTGCTGCTCGCGTGAAAATTGCTCTCGTGTATTTATACGGGTGTTGAGAAGCTTTCTAAGTATTTTCAATGTTTAGTCGAGCTGTTGGTGAACTTATTGAAATTTAATTTTTATCGATTGTGGAAATGATAAAAAAATTTAAGATTTTAAATCCGTTATTTTCTTTAATATGTAATAATGGGACGTTCAATAATTTCACGTTAGTGGTCAAGATCTTAATAGAATTGTACATAGTTATATTGAAATCGTATGCGAGATTGTAAAGACCTATTCAAATTGAGATTTGTGTATAGTGATGAAATTAATTAAGATCCCATCAAAGGAGTTACATAAGTAAACCGTGTATTGTTTGTTGTTAATGAGTTTAGTAAACGTATATCGCGCATAATGTTGAATAATATTACACTAAGAGAAGGATTTATTGATATGTTAACATTCGTCGACTGTGAACAATTACTTTAAATAAGAATATATTTTTCACCGTATTTCTCTCAGCCTCCGTTTATCCAAAATATTTTAATTTTTTGAACCTTTTAAAAACCTTTTTTATAAAAGTAAAAAGCTTATTAATTAAAATGTTTTATATATATATATATAAGTTGAAAGCTACTAATTAACTTTCAAGTACTTGACATTTACGCATTTCCTACCTCGATTGCATTTCTGCACTAAAATTAAAATTTTAAATTAAAAAAAAACTCGCCAAAGCAAAGTATCCGTCAAAGTAATTTCAAAATAAAAGCAAAGTCAAGGATCGCATCGACTGTATAAAGGGACAAAGAGTATAACAACGTCGAAACATCGAGGCGCACCTCACGGCTGATTTCCTCCTCCTGCGTCTCGATATCGGCGATGCTCCTCTTGAAGCCGTCCATGTTGCCGAGTATATGCTGCTTCTCGTTCTGCAGGAACTCGATGTACTTCTTGCGGTCCTCCTCCTCGAGCTCCTTCTTCTCCTTGTCGGCCTTGGCCTCGTTCGACTTGGCATTGTCGCGCTCGCTGTTGATCCTCTTAGGCGTTGTCAGCGCCTGGCTCGTCGTCGTCGTGGTCGTTGTCGCCGGCGTCGTTATCGCGCTCATCGCCGTCGCCGTCATCGTCGTCGTCGTTGTCGTCGCGCTAATCGCCACCGGGAATCCCCCCGAATTCCTCGGCTTCGAGAGCATCGAGAGCTGCTCGATGGCCTCGAGCAGATCGTCGTTCGACACGTCGAGCTTGTTGTCGATCATCTTCTCGCACGCCTCTCGCGTCTTGCGCTTCGGCCTCGACAGGCTCGCGATGTTGTTGTTATTGTTGTTGGCGTTGTAGTTGTGCGGTGGGATCACGTTCTCGTAGACGCTGATGTTGCCGTTCAGCGGGACAAAGTTCTCGTAGTTGTGTACCGCTAGTTTGATGTTCTTCTCCGGAAGCGGTGGACTTGCCGTCGTGCTTGTGCCTGTTCGGAAAGTAGATATATAAGATTTAGAGGTGCTGCTGAATTGAATTGACGATCGTTTGGGCTTGGATGGCTAAGTTTTGTCTGATTGTTGTGATTGGATTGTATAGTGTAGAGACAGACCAATTATATTTGAAGCTTCGATTAGATTTATTACGCTATTTGGATTGTTCTTGTTTTTGACGAAATAAGTTTTTTTATCAAGTTATATGACTTATATAATATTGATAACAAATTAAAACCAATTCTTAATTCATAGTATGTTTTATTAATATTAATTTTATTATACTGATGCTAATGCACTAAAGTTTATAAAGCGAATACAGGGGGCTTTTTTAAACTAGTAACGGTTTTTAGAATAGTGTAACATCATAAAAAGCAATATTTCGAAAATGTATACATCTACTACCGCTGCTCCAATCTTTTTTCCTTGTACGTTAATCTAATATTATATTTTTGTCAAAGAATAAGATCGTGTAATATATTCAATTAAATTGCGTTGAATAAAATTTACTTCTTTATGAATATTTTTTTTTCATTTAACCTGATTTCTATTTTAATCTGATTATATTTATATATACTGTATCAGGTCAAAGTTGAAAAATTCAAATTAAAGACTCGTAAATATAAGATGTCAAATTGAATTTAATTCAATAAAAATTAACTGATCTACACAAAGCTCGGTGCTTTCATATTTTTTATTCGATTATATTTATAAAACATTGATTTATCTTGATTTCATACAATTAAAATGTATTCTCAATATGAAAGTGAATTTATCGATCACCACGAGCCAAGGCATTCTCAGAGGATGTTTCCCTCTTTTTTCTTTAATGCGAGGAAATCTGTGTAATTTTATTCAATACAGACAACAACCAATAAAAGAGAATGCCTTAGCTCGTGGTGATCGATAAATTCACTTTCATATTGTAAAATTTTGACGAGCAATAAATTCATCATTAGGTACTTTAAAATGTATTCTCGTCATACAAGAACTGTATTTCAAGTAAATCTCAGAACAATTCTCTCGACACTTCAAAAAACGTAATATCAACATTGATTTGGTCAATCTGAAAACTTAGTCGTCTAATTAACTCGAAGCCAAGATATACTCGAGAGCAAATATTCCGATCTCAATAGCCCCAACTCGAACGAAGAAACTTGGCTATCTAACTCGCGCAGCTGCAGCCGAACCAAAATCCAATATAGGAAACATTCTCACCATTAGTCGTGTCAGAAGTCTCGAGCGCTCGCTCGCCAATGCTCATCTGTCCGTTCCCGGTGTAATTCTCCGGCCCTATCTCCTCGTAATTCGAACTTGGAGAGCTCTGGTAATGCTGCTGTCGGTGATGCGTCGACGAGTAACCATTTTGATGCTGCTGCTGGCGTTCGGGCCATTTGGGCGCTCGATTGTTGTTGGGCGTCGCGACCTGTTGGTCCTCCGGATTCATGAGCGTGACGACGTTCTCGTATGCCGGGGCCTCCGCCTCGTGCTGTTGCTGCGACTCGCTCATTGTTGCTGGACTTTTCGGTCGAGCCGCGAATCCACTCGAATTGTTGCAGCCCGGCCTTTTGTCCCGCGATAGCGAGCCGTTCGTTTTCATCCTGTAATTTATCGATTGCGTTAATTTTCCTGTCGCTCGCGAGTTGGTGGTCGGGGGGGCCGCGAGTCGCGGGCTTTAAAGCCCGATGAGACGTGAAGTGGGCAATTTTCATTGTTTGCTCGTTCGAGCGGATGACGGACTGATCGATCGCTCGCCTTTTTGTCTCTCGTTTATTATTCCGAATTAGTAAGCGAAGATTTTCATTTAGCCGTTGATGATAGCATTACATTTTGTTTGTATTATACTCTAAACTTTAGTTTTATAAATATTTTACAGCGTATTCAAGTAGCTTTGTGATAGTCAGTGTTAAGGATTAATATGGTGGTACTATCAATTTATGAAGAAAAAATGCTAGTTGCAGTCGTTATTATTAGCTGTACCTAAACACAAAGCTTTGGATTTCGTCAGAGCTGAGGAAACTTGTTTTACCGAGTCATTGAACCAAACATATTAAGAATCCATGCTTTAATAGAATTAATTAATTTATTTATACAGAATTTGATTGTAGACTAAGATGATATAAATATTAAAAATGACATCTGACTAAAAGTTAAGTAATAATGTACATTCAAGCTCAAGCTATTGTACTCCGATTGTACATTCTCAAAGAGAATAGGATATGATATTCAAAGCTTAAATTCTGCACTTGAAATATCTCAAGACCTGCAGAATAGGGATTAAACCCGAATGTCAAAGCTATAAGTAATACACTATGCACGGGAGCGCAATGTAAAGGAAATCCGTGTGATCCGTTAATCCTTTAATGGTGAAAGCTTCTTTGTGTTGGTAGAATAGCTTAGCTAAACTTTCGTTTTATTATTGCTGACACTTTTCGTCTTTTTCCCGACCTCACATATAATCGGTAACACTGTTGCCAATCGCTTTTACTATACCTTTTTAAGTTCTACTGATTTGTAATACGTTGTTTATTGTATAATTTATTGTTACAATACATTTTACATTTACCCTAAAAAAGAATCTACTCTTCCCAAAGTACTTCTGCATGGTTAGAAGCCTCGAATGAGCCATACTGCAAGACCATACGGTCACATGTGCGACCATGCAGTTCAGGGTTAACCGACACAACGACTAAGAATATCAGGAGAGAAAAGAATCGAAAAATCACGAGCGCGCATCGTCGGCATGCGCGAAACCACAAAACCATATTCTCCCCCCGTAGGCGAGACCGCAAACAGCGCGAGCGCATCGCCGGCCGCGGGCGCTCTCGCACACACGCATACCTATAATACACAGAGGGACTCGTACCTGTTCTGCTGCTGCTGTTGCTGCTGTCGTGGTGGTTTCTCAACGGCGCGGCTGCTTTGTCTCTCGTACTCGACACACATGGCGAGTATCTCCTCGAGGCGCATCTTCTCTTGGCGCTCGAGTTCCTGATCCCTCAGCCGATCCTCTTGAGCCAAGCGCATGCGATCCTCGGCTTCGTGTAGCTCCTCCAGGGAGCAGTGGTTGTTGCCGTGGCTCGACGTGGGCGCGGGACTCGGGCTCTTGATGCGGCCGTAGTGAGACCTCGAGTCTGGTGTGTATTTGCAGGGCTCGCGGTTGAACGCAGGGGACGGGGCCTGGATGCGCCTGATGTTTGGATGCGAGCCGAAGCCCCTTATCAAGTTAATACACAAGCTCATTTTACACTTTGGTTCTAATGTCCGTATGCTTTGGCCAGATGTTAATTTTCATTCTTAGCTAAATCTGTGTTAGGATTTTCACTTTCGACCAATCACCATTGATTAAAGTAGTTCTCAATTTCTTAATGAATTGCATATGCACGGCATGTGTTATTATTAATATGGAAATGATAATTGGATCAACTTTGTGATATAAAATATCAAATTAGAAATTAATTAATGGAAAGTTTATTTCGTCATAAATCTTGTATTCACGAACTTAAAAACTGTTCAATTATTGCAAATTGAAATTAATGTAATTCACAAACTGCTGTGTCTTACTGTGGAAAAGGTTGAGTAACATAGTGCAGAAAAATTGAAAATTAAATAGTTATCTTTCATTACGTCATATCAAGTGAATTTATAATCAATGTAATTAATTACTTCAGCGTATGTTAAATACTGCACGAATTACGTGAGCGCATGTTAAATCAACGCAAAGGAAAGAAAAGCAATCGCATGACTCACTGTGTGTTGGAGGAATCGCAGGAACCGGCCCTACGATGGCACGGCAAGCTCGGGTTCGAGCCGAACTTCTCGAGCTGCAGGAACTCGGTGCAGGTCGTTGTCTTAGCTACGATCAAGCTCTGACTCATGTCGAAGTCACGGCTGAACTGGTTGAGCTCGCAGCTCCTCTGGCACGTGAGACTGCGGGACATCATGTGATCGCTCGGATAGCCATTCGCCAACATATTATTGCGATTCTCATCGTTGTTGCTGTAGTCGAGCTCCTGGGATGGTACCCTCTGATGATGATGATGATGGTGATGTGGAAGTTGTTGCTGCTGCTGCTGCTGCTGCCAGCTGCGGGAGCAGGTTTGCTGGTGATGCTGCTGTTGCTGGATTTGATGACCACTGGAGGAGACGACGTTTTTGTTGTTTTGGCCGACGTTCTGGTACACGGCGTTCTGATTTGGCGAATAGTTGCGATTTGTCATTATCGGTAGACTGCACTGAAATTGGTAATAAACGCCATATGGTGAAGAGTTCATTAATTTGGGTTATTAAGATTTAAATCAGGAAGGTGTGACAGAATTTCCTGATCCCAACACTTCAGATAATCACTAGAAGTAACGCGATGTGCTAATTTTTAAGATTGATGAGATTTATGATGGATGTAGGTATCTTTGATTGCAACAATAAATTTTGCAATTAAATTAGTATCCGAAGCCGATAAGTCAAAATCATCTTATCTTAGTTAATAAAATTAATAAAGTTATCTGATCTTGGTAATAAATTTATATTTGGATTTTCTAATCTCAAAAGATCAGTATCTTGTTTATAACGATGAAGTCGGTTATAAACTGCACTTCAATCGTGTCACTGATAAACTAAAATAGGTATATCATCAATATTCGCGTGAATATAAAGCTACACATACAACTCACCAGTTTCTGTTCGTCGTTATTTTGGCACCTATCTAAATTCGTAAGGTTCTGAAAGGGACTTGAGGTACTGCTACGTCCCAGCGATACGAGACTGGACGACCTCGAATGTCCCAGAATCTGATCAGCTGGAACATTGGTTGTGAGGCTGCCAGGTGGGAATACCTTGGGCGAGACGCAGTTGGCCCTCGCTTGGCGCGCCAGCATCTCGAACTTGGTCAGCTTTCCCAAAAAGTTCACCTCGTCGTCCGAGCAGCCGGAATTCCGGGGCGATTTGCGTGGCGCCACCGGTGGCTTGTGTTCCAGCTGTTGCTGCTGACCATTACTGCCACTACTCGATGGTGGCTCGAGACACCCGTTGAAGGTGATGGGCGCCATCGATATCCTCGCATTCGGCATCACAGACTTCAGGTGCTTAGCTTCAGCTGGATGGTTGAAGCGCAGGTAATTCGATCTACCTATCGTCAGCATGCAGCCTACCCGTGGCGCAAAGGAGAGAAAGCGTTTGATTAATGGATGAAGTTTTCGGGATGATGGTGATGGCTTGCGGATGACGGGCTTTTATGTGCTTTGAGGGAGTGTGTGACACAAGGTTTCTGGAAAGTTGTTTTCTTGGGTGATAGCTTGTTTGTCGGTCGGCTTGTTTGTCTGTCGAAGTTTGATTGTTTCGCTTCTGCGACACTTTTTGCATACGTATATCTACGTGTTTGCCCTGATTGCGAAAATATATTTGCTTTGTATACTACCTATAGCAACGATTCTAATAAGCTTGGGTAAAACAATTTCTGTCGATAAACACAAAACGCACGTGCAATTATAACCGTGTAAAATTATTGAAATTATTAATTTTAAAAATGAAATAGAAGAAAAAGGTGCGCACAAATCATATACTTTTAAAGTTGCATTAAACTAAATAGTTGAGAAAATTAAGCTGTACTCATTTACGAACGTGTATCCAATTAATTCTTAATTACAAAGCAAATTCTAGTTCATGAATCATAATTTAGCGTGTTTCAGTGCCCGCGTCATCCCAGCTTTAAGCACTGCATCCCAGCAAAACTTGCACTTTATTCTCAATAGACGCGCTCAGCCATTAAACTTTGCATCTCCTCGACGTCGTAAATTCCGTCAACTTAAGAAACTAGCAGCGAGCGCGCTTCCCTCCCTCTCTTGCCCCCACCCCTCCCGTCGCCACCGCGTGCACACGATTCTCGCGTGATGCGCGCAACAAGCTCCATAAAGCTTTTTAGCCTCGTAAAGCTGCTCTTTGTCGATCGATAAAACTCTCCTTTCGAGCTCATCAACATCGTGTGGTCCCTTTCTGATTCCGAAAAATCTGTCGACTTATACGTATACACTCACAGAGCGATAGTGTGTGCACACACAGATCCCGCGGCGGTATTTCGAGCACGTCTTTCTTTGTTTTCCTAAGGCCAATCGCGTGTGTCCCGATGATCATCCATTGCCTCCCTCTCTCCCGTCACTCCTCCTCTTCTCGGAGTTATAACACACACACACACACACACAGACACAGACACAGACACAGACACAGACACATGGACAAACAAGATGCAGGAGATGGCAACGAGCTGGAGGGAGTGGGAGCAAACTTACCTTGGGTCAGCCGCAGCGGGGCAGCGATCGGCACACCGTCGACGCACGTGCTTCCGCTGAGGGGATGAAGCGTGACCGAGCCGCCGGCATTCTCGATTATGCAGTGGACGAACTCGACTCCGGTGCCGCCGATCTGTATGTCGGCCTCGCGACTCGAACCCAATATTATCCGACCTGGGGGCAGAGATTGTAACCATGAATTTTTCCTTGCTTGCTCAGTTTTTTATTTTTTTATTTTTTTTTATGTGCTTTCACCGGCATCCAAATACCGTCACGGATCTAATTCCTGATCGGCTGAGCAGAACACGGAATCCCAATATTCCCGCTCAACTTTTTTTTATATACAGAAACATTTCGTTGGAAATTTTCCTTGCTTTGCGCACAAATTTTTAGTTACTGAATCGAAACTATTTGATAAACCATGTAGATAATTATATCGCAATTATTTTTGCTAAAAACTAAGAATCAACTGGTATGATCCATGACGTTAGAGGGAATTTTAATTTTTATTCTGTTTCTTCAATCTTCCATTATGCACTGTTTGATAGACCAACTCATGTGCTGATTGAGAAAGATTGAGTACGCATATTGCGCAAACACGAGGTGTGGACATTGAGATAAAATAGAAATATTTTTAACCATCATAAGTATTATCAGTACATGTGCGTTTATGTTACTTTCTCTTAGTAAGATATTCTTGGGATATCATAAAGTCTCATTTCGTATAGTGCTTATATGAATACATTTTTAACATTTCCAAAGCATTCGACGATTGCTTTTCACATAGTGAATAAATATACATTCATACAGAGAGCGTGTATGCAAATAGAATCGCAGTAAATGAATCGTACACTCAGGCATGAAATTTTATATTAAATTATACATTCTTCGATGTATTAAGAAAATGTTACTATGCAGTTCCACAGCAAATTTGAATATCTATTCAATAATGAACATTGTACCGTAATTTCCTTGATTAACTATTATCAGTCGAGTTCACATTTCTAAAATACTACGCGTAATTTTCATTGCAACGCTATAAAGCCGTATCAACTGGTGATTATAACAGCCAATGTTTATCGATTTCTGGACTATAAAAGAGAACGACTCATTAGCCTATAAAAAACGACTCTCGCGCTTGTTCGCGTTTCCTGTACGTGTATTTTCGGCTCCTTTGCTCTTTCTCTTTATCTCTATTTCTCTTTCGCGCCCTCGTCTTTTTTCTATTTCCTTTTTCATTCGACTTTCCTTTCTCTCTGGCTCATGCACTCTCTTGCTTTGACTCCTCTGTATTATACTTGGATTCATTTTTGTTCACACTTCCTTTAACACAATTATTAACAATTTTTCCGTTTCATAACTGTTCCGTGTATTTTTGTAAATAATGTTGATAAAGTGGTTTCGGTTTAATAGCGCAGTGCTTTTAAATTTTCATTTTGCATACATATAATATATCATACAAAACGGATTTCTGTTGCATAATTCGGATATTTTGCATAGGCTACTTTTTTTATTTCTCTTTCGCTCGTGTGCTCTAATCAATCATTTTTTGCCAGGCGTTAACTGCCAGTATTCAAGTTGCATGTTATTTCCATTTAGATTTCCATTTTACGTTAGATCTGCACATAATAGTTATGACTTTATAGTTTACAAGGCCCAATACGTGTAGTATCTTAAAATGAAAAACGACGCAACAGGAAGTTTGCTTTTTCTCTTAATAACCATCGGTTAATGAACTATAAAAATAATTCGCATAAAGTTGATTACACGAATACTTATTTTCTCTTTTTTTTCAAACGATACATTAAATCATCAAAAATATTCTAATCTAATAGAAAAAAAAATTCAAAATTCCCTATACGGATCTCGACATCTGAAAATTACTCTATTTCCGATCTAACGTTTAGGTATATAGCATAAGAAATAACTGCGTTCTCGAATTCAAGTACGTATATTCCAGCTGCAGTTCGCGCAGCATCACATCCCCGTCGTATATTTCTTTCGAAAGGGCGATACAAGCTCGAAATTGAAACAGATCGATTCGTGCAACCGGTATCGCGTACATAACACTACATATCGCATTTCCCGTCGCGGGCATAAAACTTTGAACGAAAATTTTCTCTGCCTTCCCTCTCTCTCTCCCTCGCACGCACATGCTATATGTACACGCGCTAAGCCACGTCGCTGCACCCACTTCCTCTCTCGTTCTATACATCTTCGTATATAACCCTCCTCCGCTTTCTTTCTCTCAGCTCCAGACGCGCTCGCGTCTCTGTGTGTATATATACGCGTGTATTATGTGCAACCGGCGAGAGCGTGAGTTTAAATATAGTTTTTGGCGCGGCTACGGCTACGCTCGTACGTATATACGAATACACGTACGCGATGCGTGGTCGTTCGGTCCCTTTGGAAATGTGCACGCCGCCTCTATGCCATGAGCACCGGCATCAGCAGGAGCAGCGGCGGCGCACATTTATACTTCGTACGAAGCGAAAATCCGTATAGACCCACAGCAGCGGCAGCTCGACCCTTTACTCGATGCGCGTACACACGATACACGCGCGCCTACACTGCACGGGAAAGAGCTGACCCGAAAGGATTCCATCGAGGTGATTCACGTATATATTTCGTTGTGTGTATCATAGTCGCCGACCGGCGTTGTATGTTCGACGAGGTTGTCATACCACCTATAGAGCAGCAGCTGTAAAACGCAAGTAGCGCATCGCGCGACGCGCGTGTGTGTGTGTATATGTATGTGCCATGCGCCGCTGCCTTTTATTATACGCGGTGGCCGCGCGCGAGTTCGAAGCTTGAAATTCGAGGCGACGCCTGTACCGCTGCCGTCGCCCGCCGTCGCTGCTGCTTTTCCGCGACTCGAGCTCGTAAAAGCCTGAGATTTGCGTGGGGCTTTGATGTCGACCCGTGATATGGGAAAGGGACGACGAGAGGCAAAAGGGGAAAAAAAATACTCTTCGCCTCTTGTGGTTCCAGTTCATGCGTGCGCCTATATATGCATGGAATATATTGCGTGAAATGTTTACCGCGCATATATATGCAGATGCATTTTTAGTTTGGAAGGTCGTTTCTACAAAGTATAAGGTTTATTAGAGATGATGAAAGAGAAATACTTTTCAGCAAAAATGGATTAAAAACTCTGGTCCCAATTCTTAAAAGAGGGTAAGCTTTTTGAGAGTAAAAAAAGGCTCGATGTGGCTGGATCGAAGCGGATCACCGTCATCAAGAATGCAAGAGCCAACGCGAGAAAGTGAAATGAATAGATATATATAAGCCGTCAGTTTATCCCTCATCCGTGACTATACTTATATCCAATCGAACTTTCCACGCGCGTATTTTCCACTAATCCCATTACATGATTCTTGATCACGTTCTTTATCCCGCGGCGGAATTCGTATTCGCAAACACGGTGCGATTTACCTTTCAAATGTCCTATAGCTCATCAATGGAACGTTGCACCTGATCGATATTTACAAATACCATGTACGATATATAACCATTCTACAAGAGTCCACTGTGTGTGTCCCTCCTATGCATAATTAATTAGGATTCGTGATTCACGCGGAATAACCGTTTCTAGCCGTTGGAGTCTCATCTATATTCATCGTATATGCGGCAACGAGAGCGAAAAACAGAAGAGCGGAACGAGGAAGTTTCGTGTAATAGGAGCGTGCCATATAGCGAGGAAACGCAAAGTTGGCTAGAGAGAGAGAGAGAGAGAGAGAGAGAGAGAGAGAGAGAGAGAGAGAGATGTACTACGATGGATTGGGTTCAGAGTCGCGCGCGCGATAGCGTTATACACTCGGTATATAATCGTGGTTCCTAGAGAGAGAGAGAGAGCGAGAGAGACAGAGAGAGAGAGAGAAAGAGGGAGAAAGAGAAAGAAATAGAGAGAAAGAGGGAGAGAAAGAGGGAGAAACTTGGCCCGGCTTCCGTTACGAGCTGGTGCCGCGCGGTGCAGCGTAAGTGTATTTTTAAAAGCGAATCTTTCCACGTAAAGTAGTTTCACGCGTCGCCCCGAGAGAACGGACGGTAATTATTTCAAGACCAGCGACTTTACCCCTTATTTCGAATTCCCACTCTTCTCTCATTTCTCTCTTTCTCTCTCTCTCTCTCTTACTCTCTTTCGGGCTTGGCTTTGTGCATGTATTCTTGACACTGGGCGAAGCAGAGAAAAGTAGGCGCTCCAAAATATACGCACACTCCGATCTTTCTCTAGATCGATCCCCGACTCGAGGACTGACTAATTAATACTAAGTTTCTCTTATTTTCGATGCTAATAAATCCGGATGTTGCTATTTAAAGTGTGGCCGGTCGCCGTTCTAAAGGAGCTGATGATAAATTTACGGAGCGACTCCATTAAGTTATAGTATTTGATAGGATAATTCAATGATGCCCATATAGCGAGATTTTCATTTGGTTAAATTGGTCGTTGCAAACTTTGTCCGCGTGCAAAGCTTTTACATCCATCTAAGTATTGACTGGTTATTTAGTATCGTAGAGGAATTGTAAACAATTCAGTAGCAATTAGCAGTGAAAAGGTAACCAGGGCATTGGGTTTTGTATTACTTTTTCTTGTAATTGTAATTTTTGTTAATGTTATTTAAATAGAAAGCTTTGCAAAAAATATATAGTTCTCATTGGTTTTATGATTGAAACTGTTGCAATTAGATAAGAACGATAATTCCTCTACATTGAAGTGGCTATTCCACTTTGAAAGATTAAACACACGGTAAAAGTAAAATTCTAACGGAGCCCATTGTTAACAATACTTTTGAAGTAGCGCGTGTTATGTACCGCTAAAAACTGTCTAGAAATTCCTTTGGTGTGCAGCGAGTCTTCTCGACAAAAGTTGTTCAACGCGGGCAATTAAAAAACTTTTTCAGCGATTAAATAATCTCCTAATACAGTGTTTAAGTGTAGCAGTTAAACCGAATGACTTTTCAAAAGAAAGTTGCTTGGATGCCTTCTGGAATGGGTTAATTGTGCCCGTAGCTCCGTCAAAGGAACTATGCCGTCGTATTTTCATAATATCTGTTACGGCACGAGAATGCGAACAAAATAAAAGAGGGGAATGCGAGCAGAAAAATTATTGAAAAAACATCTCTCCTCTTTGAAGTTACAACAACTCATTATGCGCAGTTCCCGGAGGTTATAATAGTCGAGCGGTACAACAACGAGATATAACGCTTTTTTTTAAAAAAAAAAAAGAATAATTTTCACCTTCTGCGCAGTTGACAATGGCCACTTACGACACACAGCGCAAACAAGCTAATTATCAACGGAAGTGAAGCGCGAAGTGCAGAACGAAGAAGCGCATCGATCATCCGCGTCATCGGTAGCTATGCAATAAAACACTCGCGGCTATTCGCCTAATCAAATCCGATGATCCGAAGAACCTGCGGGAGCCGCCTCAACTCTCACCACCACCCACCAGTCATTGTTGAGAGACAAAATAAGGAAAAGCCGCGTCCACGCCGCCGGCACGAATTCAAATTGTCCGCGCATCTTTCAGCTGCGTATACATTACGTATTATATCACAACTAGCTTAGAAGCTAGCACAGAGCGCGAGCGCAATAAAACATTTCAGCGAGTTATTCAAGAGACACTTGAATAATTAGCAGTTAACCTACATTCGGGACAACAACACGGCTCGTTTCGCGCCCATATGTGCATGCACCACAACATAACGCCTGGCTCCCTACGATATATATACACGCTTGCATACGTAAGATTGGGATCTGGCAATCATTCACGCGCAGCAGATGCGCCGATGATGCAGCGCCAGGCCGCATTATATACCCCATATATACATGTCCGCTCCCGAGAATGCACATATATGCCGGGGCCGTTGTTGCTCTGCGCATAGTGTGCCCGGACGAGCGCAGCCGGCGCGGGTTATCAATTCACTTTTATGCACGTGTACCGTGTCTCACTATACGTCTAGTTCTCCTCGTCAAGCTTAACGCGACTTTCCATTAATTTTAACTCAGCTCTCTCCTGCGCAGATCTCATATAATGTTTTATACGCAGCCACGGAGATGCAGCTCGTGTAGTCCCGCAGGCTCTTTTTTAGCCGCGACACCATTGGACACAGCTCGTGCTACACGGGATATGAGAATAAAAATGTATATGAATGCGAGCCGCGCGAGCTGTCGCACGTCTTATATATGTATACGCGGAATTTATCGTGCCAATGCGCGCGACTCGCATTAAATTGTCGCGATAATACACGCGAGCGTTGTCGTTGGTTGGATGTGTTGTACAGTCGTTATAACGAATGCGTATTAAAGATAATGCCGCTTTTGTTTTTAGAGTAATGGGAAAAGTCATTTAAATGTGTTAATTGTAGAAGAGGGAGTTTTAGTTTATGTATTGTATATGCGAGTTCGGAGGGCTCGGGATTTTTCTTGAGAATTATATGTACGTATAGCCCGAGCTCCGATGGACGCGATGGAAAAAAGTTGGACGTTTAATATATAATATTCTTTTCAAGCAGTTTTCAGGAATGAATCATCGAAGACATGTCGACGAATCCCACTGCGGTGCAGAAATTTCAAGCTGCCAACTTTTATTCCAATAATTTCAACTTGCAGTCTTATAAATTCATTTATGCCCCACATCTAGTTTGCTAATGCGAAAAACATGTATTGTTCTCACCGTTTGAAATTTATTTTAATACTTTTACTTTTAACAAAATCTGAATTGATATAAATTATTCTTCTCGGCGAGTTCAATAATATCGTTGAATTTTTGAGCTCGGAAATGGAAATAGCAATTGAGCTAATGCACGCGCGTGGAATGCGTTAAAAATGTATTCCCGCAGCTTGCATCCAAAAACAGATAGTGCAGTAGTCTTTGAAGATCCGTAGATCGAATTACCTTCGGGCAGCGGGTGAAGTGTGACAGTGGTAGACAACCTTCCACTTCCGGTGGATACCAGATGAGGCGTTTCCGTGTGGAACCTTAAAGCTCGGCCGGATTCTCGCACCTCGAGGCCGGTGGCGTTCGCCATTCCTGTAACAAAATGGGTCAGGATGCTTCATGAGTATGTACCTAATGAGAGGAAAATTACTATTGACAATATAACGGTTTAAAAGGATTTTTAATATTATTTTAACAGTAGTAACTAAACAATTAATTCAATAGTTTTTATTTCGGTTGCTATATAAATATGTACAAAAAATTTATTTGTTTAATAAGTAAATGTTTTTAATAAAACCAGACTTACGAAGAATACACGTGAAAATTAAATATAACAGAGTGCGGATAGGCAACAAGCAGATAATATTTAACCTCGAAATATCATATAACTATTTTCACAAACTGTATAACTTAAACAAATGTTTGTCCTACGCCGATCCCATAGAGTTTACTCTAAATAGTAGTAAAGAAACACACTTTATGAAAAACAATGTACTTTTTATGTTGCACTTATATGATATTGTGCACTTTCGAAAAACTTTTTTTCCCTCCATTAGAGCAACAAAAATTCACCAATAATGCTTAAAGTGAAAACTTCTATGATAAGAAAAGTACTTTTATCGTACTTCAAACTCTCCTTGTATAGACTGGAATTATAACCAAAAATAAATTATTATGAAATATATTTGAACGATAAATTCTTTCATTTTATTTAAAAAAGAAATAGTAACCATAATAATAGTAATTTGAATGAGTTTTTTAAATTAACTCAAACACTCGGAAAACAGAAAATTATTATTCAAAGTTATGCAGCTCAACTTTTATTTTAATTGCTGTTGTAACAATGCACTCAGAGAAAAAACTTGCATTCAATGCACGAACTCGTCGCTATATTGAAGCGCAGATAAAGCGTATAACACGTACACTTAAATCATGAAATTCGAGCATCATGTATATTATACACATCAATATTCGAAATGGGAAAATTTACTAATCAATATAGTATGCCATTTTACTATGATTGTTTGGTTTACCGTTGGGAAAACACACATGTATAGCAATTATCTGTTCCAATAACACTTTGAAAAAAAGCTTGTGTTAATTTTCACGGCCACTTAGCAAATTTCTCTGCTAAAAAGTTATTATTCACAGAAGAGTATGTGTGTTTTCCAATTAACAACTTTCACTCTTGATTAAAGTTTTGAATTGGATATAGGAATACTAATTCATTTTGATCAACTATTATCGACCTTATTACAAGTACTGAAGCACTTTGACCGCTCCCACATAACTAATAAAGCTTGTATAGGCATACAGTATAAATTAATTAATAATGCAGGCCATTTTAGTGCCCCTTGCGCAAATTCAAAATAAGTAATCTGCAAGCATCGAATACATAGAAATCAAAAACTAAAATTCTCTGCATACTCTATGCGACAAGTATAAAAAAATCATATTTTCATTAGATCCCATTCATCTTAGTCGGACGCGCAAGGCCGTCGCTCGGCCGCAAAGATATATACACCGCATTTTTGTCGACATCGCGCACGGCTGCACGAGCGCATCTCTCCTCCTCCTCCTCCTCCTCCTCCGCGTATCAGTCAAATCAACTTCCAATCCAGAAGCAGCAGATGCAGGATCCGCGCGCGCGACCACAAGACGCGAGAGGCTTTAATACTTAATGGCGAATTCCTCGCTGCATCGTCTTATATACACTCGCTCTACAATCGCGCTGCAGCCTTGCTTGCAGTATAAGAGAGAGAGAGAGAGAGAGAGAGAGAGAGTATATGCACTTCTCGAGGGCGCGCACGCGATTGCAACTACTCTGACTGTATATACATATATATAATGAAAAGAGCGTAGAACAAAAGCTCGTTACGCGCTGTATAAAGCGTCATGCACGAGATGATGCCAGCGGCGGCCCCCGCGCCTACGTGTGTATGTGTGCGGTGTGTGTGTGTGTGTGTGTGTGTTACAGCAGTATCGCACGTAACGTTATAAAACTGCTGCGCTCGCATTCTACCCGCGGTGCAAGGCCAAGAGCAGCAGCTCGCCGGGAAAAGGAGACTCGCGGACTTGTGTGCAGTGCTGTGTAGATACGTTGTGTATAAGGCGCGCAGTCAGAGAGAGAGAGAGAGAGAGAGAGAGAGAGAGAGAGAGACTGCAGGGCAGTGTATATGAAACTGCCACGAGACGATGAAACGCCGTGGGAGGGAGTGTCGATCGGGAGGAACGATGCCATGCTGCCGCAGCCGCGGCCGCGCGATCCAAGCACCGAAACCGGTCTCGAGAGCCACGGCGCAACTCTTCATGTGCTTTCCTCTCTTTATTTTTTTACTTTTTTTCGACGTTTGTTGCGCTTTTTTTCTTCTCCGGCTCAGCGTGGCCGTTTCTTCCTGTCGAGCATGGAAGCTTCGGTGAGCTATTGCATTTGAAATTTCCCCGAGGCCGAGAGTGGACTTTCTTAGGCATCGCGCGCTTGTACGTCGTAGGAGTGTGGAACTTTGCTCCGGGGTTCTTTGGAGCGTGATAATGTTTTACTTTGATTTGGGTTCTTGGAAGGGACGCATGCCAAGTTGGCGCTTTGACATAGTTTAGAGGGGAGGCTTTTCTAAGAACGGAATATAATTAAACGGTAAATGTCTTCCCGATCGTGTATGGTATATTTGCGTGAAAATTAAAATAGTAACTTAAAATGGTAACAAAAAACCACTTTAATACATAATAGATATTTCAAGTTTTGCGATGTCTACCAAGACTTTAAACTATCGTAGAACAAACACAACTAAAATTTTTTGACCTGGATTCCCTATTATGCAAGTATATTTGAGAGAGAAAATCAATAGTTTTTAAGTGCTAAGAAACTTCGAGGTATTGATCAGAGGAAACGAGTTCAATAAATTTGTGTATTGATCGGCAAAATTTATTTAAATTTAACATCTGACCCACAAATATGTTCTATACATACATGCCAGACTCGATTTTCTTCTATCGCTTACTACTGGAATTCTAATTAACCAATTAATACAAAATGTCAGTTGCATTTAATAAGGGTGCTTCGAAGCTAGTATCTAAATTCTTCGTCTTCATTCGCACTCTCTAGTTACTTAGCATTGTACAACGTTTCATCATACGAGGCTCTTCAGCGCGCCTCTTAAAAAAAGTAATTGGAGTGAAAATTCAAGAAATTCTATTCCCATCTAGTTTTAAAGGTCGCACGTTGCAAACGTCGCCGAAGTAGACAGTTAAACGCCCTTAAATTACAATTTCGTCCTGAAACTGTTGAATTGCGCTTTTAATCGGGTTTTGTATAATTTTAATTTAGGATTGTACTAAAAGAAAAAATTCAGAATAATGCAGAACATTGAACGGAGCTTTATTCTACTTATTAAACTTATAATTTTTGCGCCCAGTGCGCAAATATTCAACAGGTCTATTCAGGATGCAGTCATGCTATACCTGATTAACTCGAACGATAACTCAAAGGGGCGCATTTTAAGTATAAAAAACAACTTTTCTCTTTGTTAAATAACTTAAAATCGTCTCTCTTCTATATATCGCCGCTTCCTTTGTCC
Organism: Megastigmus dorsalis; assembly: GCA_900490025.1. Classification (NCBI taxonomy): domain Eukaryota; kingdom Metazoa; phylum Arthropoda; class Insecta; order Hymenoptera; family Megastigmidae; genus Megastigmus; species Megastigmus dorsalis. The sequence continues at coordinate 31,607 of UELU01138875.1, forward strand.
GTCCTCGTCCATCTGACTCTCTCTCTCTCTCTCTCTCTCTCTATAGATCTCGACACGGCGAGAGCGAGTAAAGCCCGCGTGCAGAGGAGCCCGTAGCTGCTGCTGCGCTTCTTCCTTCCCTTTTTTCCTCTCTGTGGCCGCTCGCGCGCGCGAGAGAGAGAGAGAGCCTCGCTCGCTCGTTTTTCATACTCCTTTTTACACGCGCGCATATCTTGAACTCTGCGCGGGTCATCGGCGCTCTCTCTCTCTCTCTCTCTCTTGCTCTCGAGCGCTGCAGTCTGTCCAGAGTCAAGTCACGCTAGGTATATACGCTGGTTCTTCAGGTATACTCGTATGATGTATATATATATATATACGTGCCTTGCTTCTTGTGTATGTGGCTGTGTGAGTGTGTGTGTGTGTGATACCTCCTCTCGTTCTGCTCGCGGCCTGTATAATGATGTATTTTTACGTTTTTTTTCTTCTTCTTTTTCGTTCTTTGAGGATATATAACGTGCGCAGGAACGGCGAGGAAAGTTTTTTTTTGTTGTGCAAAAATGACGTAGAGCTTTAATAAGAGAGCAAGCAAGTGTTTTTACTCGTAATATCTTTTGTTCTGCAGGATGTATAATGTCTTGTGTCTATACAGACAAGTTTATTAAAACTTTTTTGTTTTGCAGCCTTCGTGTATAAGCGGCTATTTCAGTTGCATGCTGTACGATTTTGCGTAGGTATTTAGTTTATGTTGTGTTTGTGGAACTAAACAAACCCTTAATTATCCCATTGTTCATTAATTTACGTGGTTATATATTGAATTAAGATGTGATACAACTAATAAAAATTGTTTTTTTTAGGATGGATTTTGTTAATTATTACAATAATAATATAAAATAAAATTAAAAGATTACGTACTTAACACTGCTAACTAATTTTCTTAACAAATTTTGGCTGATAAAGGCAAGCTGACAAGTTTTCCAACAATTTATTAGCTTACATTTCGGAAAGTAAAATATTGTATCTTGATAATCCATGACTGTAATATTTTTCCTTCGATATCATAAAGATACTGTAGAATCATCTAGTTTTACATACAACTTGTTATATATTTAATTCTGCACGAGTAAAATACTCAACAAAAATGAACTTCTGATCAATAATGGAGTATAAGATCATAAAATAAAAGAAAAACATTAATATTCATTTCAGTAACTTGCTTACAATAATAAAAGTGTGTTTTCTTCTTCGGTGTTTCTTAATTTGCTTGCTAATTACGAAGCCGTACAAACAACAATCATAACTTAAGTCAACATAGCATTGAAGTTTTTTGAAATGAAGAAAAAGAGAAGGTATTAGTTACCTTTTTTATGAGTTAATCGCGTGCAAACAGCATCGATTCTATAATATCTTTTCTAATTATACTTTTATATATACACGACAATCAACATTTTGTAATAATGACTGTTTTCGAAAAAAGTATCGGAAATACATCTTGATTACAAAGTTTTTGACTATACCTGGTACTTAAAAGCCACTTCGTTAGTGGCTTAATCCTGTACCCTACTCAGAAGCACTTTATCGACTTTTTTGCGACTGCCGAAAAGGTATTCCCGTTATCAGTATAAGAGAAATACGATTTGAAAAGATTAAAAAAAATACATTTCCGACTAATAAATAAGTCGGCTGATAAGAATAATTAATTCTTTTTGCGCATTATATTTGAGAAAAATCAGCTTTTAAATACATAATGAAGCCTTTGATTGAATTCTTGCAAGGATTTTTACAATTGATTCACAGAAATTGGAATTTGACTTAATTCGAATGAAAGCAATATTATTGTTTTTATCGCAATTAAAATCACTAAAGCACTTCCTTGGAGTAACGAACAATCAAAGGAATGTCGAGGTAACTTGATCGCCATATGTACTCGTATCAGCCAAGAATAAGAGAGAAATAGAGAGAGAGAGAGAGAGAGAGAGAGAGAGAGAGAGAGAGAGAGAGAGTGTCCTGTAAACAAACTGCTGGCACATATCGAATGCCCGTTTTATCGATGGATACGTAAGAGTCCCAGTAGCGGAGCTCCGCGCGGAGCCCATCGAACGAGGCATAACGTATACGAAACGTATATAGGCCATCGAGAATTCGATACATCGATATCGCGTATGCGCACTCGACCCATTCGCGAATTAATTCTCGAAGGAGAGATGAGAGTGGCCCGAGTGGCCTATCCTTTTTTTTCTTCTCCGAACGCAAGTTACATAGGATAAGAGGAGAGAGGCTTCTTATCGCCGTCTACAAATGACTTAGAGGGGAAAAAGTGTCTCCTGTGCAAATCTGAGAGGCCGAGGGATCGTTAGGAGGTCCTCCTTTTTTTTTTGCTTGATTGATTCTGATGCTTGGGGAGACTGATGACACGTATTTCGAACGTTTCTATTCAAGTTTTTTGATTAACGGATCATCTTGGCCTCTGTGTGCCTGTGTGTGTATGTGTGTTTACAACAGTATCATTAATATTTTGTCGCAGGGTATTATTAATGATGACGTAAATTGTTTTGCGCTGAGAGATTTTGGTTATTGTGCAGCTTTATGTTGTTCTTCAGTTTACAGGGAAGGTCCGATAATGTGAGCGTGAAATTTGAGTGTGAAAGAATCGAGATGGGAGGAAATAATTCAATGCTTTTCTTGTATAAATTATATATGTCGGCACGAATAAATTTGGTATTCCGGTTTTCATACGGTGCGGATTAATGTATCGATGTGAAAACAAGACAAATGGAATACTACTTATAACACATAAGCTGGATTTAAATAATTGAACATTACACATTGTTTTCTTTTTCTAAACGTAATTTTATTCTAAATTGACGTGCATTTTGAAATCGACTATCAAAATTTGAAATAGCAAATCGTTAAACAAAATGACATTTTGGAATTACGGGAAATTTAGATTGTCCTTAAAATTCCTGAAATTACATATTTTAATTTCCCCCGATGGTTTTTATTTAAAATTAGTGCAAATATCCGTATTCATTGCTAATTGTTTCGAAGGATTCCAAGCCTATGAGCCAATAATAACTTTTTACTATGAATTTGTAACCTTTTAAAGCATCTATTAAGATTAAAGTATTAAGTGGAGTTAATTTTCAAAAATAGTGCGCATGTACCGAGTTAATTGCACTTTTGGGTAATAAGGCGCACGTGAATCGATTTAGCTCATTTACTTCATTATGGTACGTTGTATACGTTTACTCGTGCGGGTCCGTACTCCATACGAAAAATTGTTTTCGTTGCTCTGATTTCATATAATAGAAGTTTAATACATTGATATAATATATGTATACCGAATTTTAATATTAATACCTTTTTAAATACAGCGAGCTCAGAAAAAAATTCGCTCTGTATTTCCTGCATATTTATCAAAAGAGTCATTCCGTAATCTGCAAGAATTATTGCAGTACTCTTATCGCTATGAACATTTATTATCGAAATTATTAATGCCGCACCGCTGCTTCCCACTCGCGTCCATTGCATTCGTTTCACCCGTGGTGTGTGACGAAATATCCAGATGATCACAATGACTAATACCTAACTATTCTAATAAACCCTTTTACTTCGTTTCGCAAAGTTCTGTACGAGCTGCCTCGAGAGTTAACAATGCACTTTATTACAGCCGCGCATTCGTAATGAGCAGCTCTTTTTAAAGTGCGCACACACTTTTACGTTTTGCGCGCGCGGCGACAATATCTTGACTAATGATTCAAAATGGAAATTTCTTTGTATACTAAAATTCTAGTGGGTCTTGAGCGCCACAATGCGATTTGTTTTTACAACGGGCGGAGACGGAGAGAAAGAGAAAATTCGAATGAATTCCAGCTTCCGGCCAGTGTATGTATAAGCGGATCGTATGCGAGCGAGCGACAGAGACAGAGTGAGCTAAATGCAAATTTCGAAACGGAGAATATAAAAATACACGTACGGGGCTCAATTTGCAAAAATTAGCCCGACGTATTGTGCGATTTTTATGAGGCTCGGGGCTCTCGCGTATATATATATACGTCCGACTCGTGGCGTTGCAGTAAAAGCTCAATGGGATGAAGCGGCGGTAATGCGCTTAATTAAAGTTGTTTCAACTCGTTAAAGCCTTTCGCACGGGATGAACAAACTCCTTCTTCAATGCTTCTATATACATATATATATATACGTGTGTATACGTGGCGAATTGTCTGGCAAACATAACTTCCTACTCTGGCATAACATGGGGGAAACTGAAAAGTTTTTACTTTTCCGCGGCTGATATCGCAAGTTTTATTAGTCTTACCATTGTTTAGCCACCCAACTTGCGTTATATATGCATAGAAAATGTTTCCCATAACTTTTCAGCTGAATAATGGAATCTTATCGTAAAACTTCCCTTCAGACGATGCCTGACAATTATCACATATATAACTTGTGAAATAGAACATATAAATATCTCTCGAATACAATTTCTTTTAAACCACTCATTTACCAAATTGCAATTTTATTCGCGTGCAAAAATAGAGATTCGACACAGTTATTATCAACAAATACAGTATAATTAGAACAGTAAAATATACAAAGCGTTGAATAATCTCGTTAAAAGCTCTGCTCCGTTAACCACTTCCTCCGCCACCTCCGCAAAACAAAACTGTAGAAGCGCGTTTACAGCCTTTCAACTCATCCTTTAAAACGATTATTATCTGCTCATCAATGTCATCCAGACCCGTTAAAGAACGTTTCCGCACACACACACACACACACACACACACACGCGCAGCCGAGAAGAGTTTGAGGGAAAAGTTCCGGCCCGCGTCTTATTGTGATCCAGTTATGCGCTCCTTTATAACGCGCTCGTATTTCCGGCCGTACGTATATACGCACATCCGCTACCGTTAAGCGGCGTCATCGACGCCAACTGCACTTGGCACACGTGTGCGTGTGTTTACAAGCAAATATATAGTGCAGCTTCTGCACAGACGCGTATCTGCGAGAAATAAGACGTGCCCAATAAGCGAGATTGATAATTTTTATCACGTGCAGGATTCTTTTATTAGCGGTGTTCTGCGATCTTGGGGTGTTACGTGCGTACGTGATGGATGCAATTCATCAAGCGCGAAATATTCATCAGTATTGCGGCGAGAACTGCAAAATTGTAATAATTCGAAGTAATCGCAAGGGTTGAAACGTTGCTGCATAATTAATCTTATTTTTTGCAGGCTGTGGAATTTAAATCAAAAGTATATTCGTATGCAGAATTTTGATATTTTTCAACTAATGTTTACATACACGCAGACTCCGCTGCCTCTTCCATTGATTATACTAAAATAGCAACTATGCATTTTGAGTGGCATTCAATCGTCAATTGTCAAGAGGCGCAAATATTTATTTCCATCGCGGAAATAATTCTCCCGCGCACCTTCGACGATTGAATCAACCTTCCGCGAGATCGAAGTGAATTCTCCCTTCAATATTATTTCTTCTACGAATGCAAGCTTCGTATACCTCGGGTAGCGAATAAACATTCCAACTTCCATTCGCGATTCGCTCGCTACACACCAGACATTACAAATAATCCGATCTTTACAACTCTCTCCTTTAGTCGCAAAGTGTCTTGGGTGTGAAGAAAAAAGAGAGGGTGTCGCTTCTCTCTCTCTCTCTCTCTCTTGCTCCCCTCCCACCTCGTTTTCCGGTCTCTCACCGTCGCCTTCGCCGGAAGCTGCGTTCCCGCATACGCGTATATATATCTATATACCTGACGCCTCGTCGCTAAAACGCTGTGAAAATAAACCCTATTTGCTACGACGACGACGACGTCGCCGTAGACCTCGTGTAAAGACTAGAGAATCTCTCTTTCTCACTCTCGCTTGGCCTTTTTTCCCTCGTTTTGGCTCGCGTCTATAGCGGCTGACGAGGCTCCGTGCGTAAATACACACGCGCGCGCACCTCTGTCGTCTCTCCACTTTGTAATCTATTTTCTTCTTCGAATCCTATACCACCCCGGTTCCTTTCCCTCTTCTTTTTCTAGACACGCGCGCCGAGAGAGGGACTCTCTTTTATACATCCAGCGTCGGTGACGCGAGACAGCGGCTTTTAGCGAAAACTCTCATGCACGTGGTGCGATGGAATCGCGCGTGTGCCGTCGCCGTCTCCGCCTCCGACTTCAAAATATTTAAAGGTTCGGATATATACGGACCGCGTCGATCGATGGTGGATATATTGTGTGCAGAAGCTGCGAGAAAATGGATATTATGTGCGGCGTATGAAGTTGAACAACTGCGTTTTAGCAGGATGTTTGCAGCGAAAGAGATTGTGACGTATATGTTCTGTGCAGACCTCCAGTTTATTGTATAGTTTGGAAAGCTATGATTCTTCTAAAAAGAGAATTTAGCCGTTATATTAAAATTTTAACAATTTTATCTATTTGAACTAGCGGAACGATGTGTGTATATTCATTTCAGCGATGTATAATTAACTAATGAAGTAATTACTCTGTATTCCGGCTCAAAAGTTTAAAGTACTATTTTCACGAACAAGCGTAATTTCTGCAAAATATGTATGTGTAAGAATAAAAATTGTGTATGAATAAGAATATGAAGTAATTACTTTCATGTACTTGACGAGGATTGACCTCAAACAGAATAATCCGAGAGATTCTGGGAAATATTATATTAGAACACGAAGTGGATAAAAGAAAGTACATTAAATTAGAAATTCATGTGCACGTATCAAATTAAAACTGTCCAAAAATTCGTACATATATTATAAAGTTAAGCTCGGCGAGCATTTTTACTGTAAAATTATATATTTACTACACGCGGCTGCGCACCCCTCGTCTAAAAATCCACGGTAAATACATTTATTTTATCCTTCCCACCTTAATATCGGTACATAAAAACTGCATTCCCCTATCTTTTAATAGTATCCTGCAGCAAAAACTGTGGTTGCGAAAAAGCTCGCGGGTCTAGCTTAAAAATTCGCAGCAATAATTCAAGCCTCGCAAGGGGCCGTATACCGCCTATTTTTCGGTCGCGTGCACACAACGTTTCCACTAACGCGAAGCATAAACAAAGTATCGGTATACTTATACACGATATACAAGAAATTCCGTTCCCCGCGCAGCTTGCGAGTAAAAAGCTTAGGCAGACTGAAAGTTATGTCTACGGGCAATTTTTTTTCCGCGCGCAAAATGTGCTTTTCCGCCCGCCCCCCTTTTTTTCTCACACTCCCTGCAGAGAAGCGCCGAGGCTGTTATCTCTCAGCGTCGAGTGCCTCGACGTCGTCGTCGTCGTCGTCCCGCTAATACGCCTTCTCAGCCGCGCGCGAGATTATAAATTACGCCACTCGAGCCTATCAGTGCGCCTCGCGTTATATAGGGTCTGTGCAACGGATACGATGCAGCTGACGCGCCCGGTAAATATTTGTCGCTCTCTACTCCGAGCGACGTTAATTGTCGCGCCGCTGCATATTGTGCATAACCCGTGCATCTTCCTGCGCGTGTGTGTGTGCAAAGAATCGCACGGCTAATACACGTACGTTGACCCAGTCGCACGGGTTATATGTATATATGCTTTTTTTGTTTACCGGGAGGCTGTTGCTATTTGCGAAAAAGGATGCTTTTTGCGCGCGCGCGCGCGACGAATGTGTGTTGGCTATTGTTGGCGAGATAAAGTAGTGGACTTTGCTTATATTTTTTTTATACAGGAGCAAGCTGTGTGCGTTATACATATTTAGATATTTACTGGGGGGGGGGCGCTTTTTTATATAGGGCGAGAATGAACATAGGATTTTTATGCAGTTGGCGCGAAACGAAACAGATGCATGTATGGGCAACGTAATGAAAGTTTTCACTCTCGTGAATTTTGCTTCGGACATGTAAACGACGTGCTTTAGCTTTTCATCTTTGTTTTCGTATAGAGGTTCGTTGCAGCAATTTACTCGATGTTGACATACATATATGCGTATATATTTAGTGATAATTACAATTTTACAAATATTTTTCACGCGATAATTTATAAATAAATAAATGATTAAGTTGCAAACCCAAATATATTTTGTTAAGGGTCCATTGTCAACTTAAAAAGAATCATATTGTCACGGTTTATAAACTGTTAAATAAAAAAATTGCTTATACAGTCTATGAAGCGTATGAATAAACGCAACCTTATGTATATTCGGGAATTTTGGAATTCATGAGGAATTTATGGAATGGAGCTTTGCTATGTCTTAGCGAGAGATTACAATTGTAGATAACTCTCGTGATTGAGCGCGCGAGATTTTCGAAATTAATAGTGCGACTTGGTATGGAAGCAAATACAGAATAAAAGCGAATAAATCGCACGTAAATACTATCTGGCACCGGTTTTTTCGGACTTGAACCTTTTGATGTGAAATATTTTATCTGGCTTCCAGGATATTTCCCAAAAATTTGATATTGATCTTGTATATACGTTCATTACGTATTTAGTATACCTGAAGTTAGTTCATTAATTGTGTCGCAATTCAGTTAAACTATGTCTATTAACAATTATTTTGCCGAATTGTATCCGTACTGTTCAAACAATTCTCGCGACAACAATAACATTCCAGAAATAATTCCAAGTTCGCCAAATAAGTACAGGAATCAATATTGACTTGTTTTACATCTGTGAAAGCATTCACACACTTTTTCATTGAATTCCAGGGAACGAGTTGATGGAGGATCTCTTATAAGTCACAATACCAAACGATTGATTGATTTGAATCACCAGAGATAGCGAGCCGAATCATATCTTATCCGCTAAAGTCATTATATTCCCTAACGAATATCAGCATACGTGCGTTGAAAAATAAGAGTAAAGAGAAGATATATACGCGTGATGAAAAAGAGCTTTGCCGCAGAGGCGAAAGTCATTCGGAGAAGATCCCGCTTTTTAAAACAGGATGTGGTGGGGTATAAAAAAGAGAAAAAATTGCGAGTATATATAGGAAAGGATAAGAGAACAGGCACAGAGAGAGAGAGAGAGAGAGAGACAGAGAGAAATGCAGAGTACACACATCAGTTGTGTCACAAATATGATATTACAACATTCTCTTGCGAAAAATGCCTTAAACGCATTTTCGCACTGATCAATATTAATGCAGAATCTCATTTAAATCATCGTCGATTGTTTGATGACGCGACATTGTTTTGCAATCGCGATGAGTATCAACTTTATCGACCTAGAGCCATAGATGCTTACCAAGCCAACTATATACTTTGACGTTCCACTTTGGGCTACGTGATAATTAACTTTGAGGTAATTAATTGAATTAGCAGCGACTGCGAACGATCGACGTGAGACTTTTATTGTTATCGCGCGCTGCGGCATTCGCGAATGATTGGACGAACTATTCAGTACACGGAATTAGTAATCATGCACAGGCACACACGCGAGATACAAATTGTACCGCGTGCCTCTGCATATACGCGTACGTTAATTTTACTATATGTAATTATACGAAAAAATAATAGGAATCGTGACGATATATATACATATATATGAGCAATGAAACTATTAAAAATCAAGTTCTATCCCATAGAGAACGTCGCGTATATCTCTGCGTATCAAATATACTGCACCGATAAGTAGCTGTATTATATATGCGTCAAGCAAAAACGGAGAGCAATAAGTTCCGCGAAATTCAATTTCCTGGCCTAACGTCTCGCGAGTCACGGTGCAAGGAACCCGTCTCTCGCTCGAAGAGGAATATATAAGAAAGAGAGCAGCAGCAGCAGCAGCTATACAAGAGATCAGCGACAGTAGGCGCATCAGAAGAGTTTCACGGTTGACGTCGCAGTAGCGGCTGCAGTCTCGCGCGATCCGTCTCACTGGCAGCCGCGGTATATATATATGAATTGACAAAGTGACAGAACGGCGCATCTACGAGTTCTTATTTTTTTTTGCGTAATATATACATATATATACTTCTGCGCAGTCCGGCATCTCGAGAGAGCGGAATTCTCTCTCTCTCTCTCACGCTGGCTGTATCTCGCCCTTATCGCGTTACACGCCCGATCGATTTTATCGGCTCGCGCGCGTAGTCTTTCATGCGCGAGAGGTGGCTGCAGTGTGTATGCCTCGTTCGTTCGTTCGTCCCGATAGGAAATGTGCAAGCACTCTTTCCTCTTTCCTCTTCTCTCCCCGCCCCCTCTCTCTATTTGCCTTAATCGCGGCGTATCGAGTAGTTTGTGGCTGCACATGCTGCTTCTCTTTTTCATCCCGTCTCTCTCTCTCTCTCTCTTACCTCTGATTTTTCAAAACGTTATCGAATTCTTCCTCCACTCCCCCCTCGTCTCTCTCTTGCACTGTGCCCCGTTATCTTTTATTTCCGCTTCTTTGATTCGGGCATGTTTAGCCCTCGACGAAAGGTGTGTGTGTGCATGGCTCTCGTGGAAATTTCCGAGCGCCGCGATTACCGCCGTCTTGTGTTTGAGTTTGGGAGCTGCTGAGATTTCAATTTGGTATACGAAGATTCTTTCTCACTTCGCTCGCGCGCCGCTTAGCAAATGCGTTTAATGGTGTTTGCTTTAGCTCCTCTCTCCCTCAATTTATGCGGTTAAAATTTGCCGGCAGCTCTCGTGGAAGAATGTATATATGCTGGGTTGAGCAGAGGTACGAGAGATTTAATGAAAACGTCTTGTTGAGACTTAAAAAAAAATACTATGTGTACGTTGCGCAATAGTCAACGTTACAAAACAATTGTTGCGCGAGCTGCATACGAATGAAAATGTTTGAATCGCGATGGATATTATTCGATCTACATCGTATACGGATTAGCAAATGTATAAAGCCGAAGAAATTCAGTGGAGACGCTTTAACCGACACTAATTGTACGTTCAGCTTTTTCTCGTTTACAAGACGTCACTGCGGCTGCATGTATAAATGAAAGTCGAGTAAATCAACGACGGCGTTTGAGATGCGGCAAAAAGCTCGATGTATAAACGTCTCTAGAGCATCATTTACAAGTTTTTTTTCCCTCTCGTTTAAAGAATGCTTATACGACTTGTTTTATACTTTTTTCAATTGCAAAAGCATGTTGAAGGACTTCCAGTAAGTAGCTTTATGCACTACAATAGCGTAACAGCAGAAAATGCACTACTGCATATTTCATGTACAGAATGTAACTTATGCATCAATTGATTCTAATTGAAAAGCCAATGAAAAAAGATTCTTTGCATTCATTGTAAATTTGCAAATATTGCGTGTCACTATTTAAAACTAAATTCATAATCACTGAATCATAATTAAGCCTAATATGTACTTCTAAAACTATTATAATTCTCATATGATTTTCTGTGTATACACTCTTTCGGAGGAATAGTAAAGCTTTTTATTTTAGAGGGAGTTTTATCTAAAAGAAACAATGTCAAAATATAACATCGACTATAGTAAAAGTCACAGCCAATCAAATGTTCGTATACATATGCGTAAACTCGTACATCAACGCAGCCCTGAGAGTATCATCTGCACGCGGTATTTAAATATTTACGCGCCAAAGCACGCGCCGATACTCCATCGAATCCGCTCGCGCCCGATAATATACACACACAAAAACGAAGCAGTGTATACACGAGCCATAAAGTTACGCGAATCTGCTGCGCCAATCCAAACTTTCGAACTATACAACACGCTAATTAGCGTCGGTGTTTACGCGCTCATACATCAGCGGCTACATTAAAGTCCTAGATCCGCCAAATTGTCTCTCACACACACGCGCGCCACACACATAGACGAATACACAGGCTTTACTCACTGCAGCTAAGCGGACAGATGAGCTCGAAAAGTTTCATGCTTCACGGCAGCGTCGATGACACGTGTGGTGTATATATTATATACAGTTTCTCTCTCTCTCTCTCTCTCTCTCTCTTGCGCGCAACGTTCAATAACCCAACGTTTAAGCGAAATACTTCCACATCGTCAGGTATAGCCGATCGATCAGCCGTCCAGACGTAAACTAATATAATCCGCATCGATCTCGCGTGTGGCGGCCGCGCGGCGCGACTCTATAGGTATGGCCGCGCGCGTGCATTATGGATTATTCGTATAATATGCATATATATGTGTATGTATATGTATGGTATAGGATCGTGCCTCCGAGGATTGCGCGCTTAAGAGAGAGAGAGAGAGAGAGAGAGAGAAAGGGTGTGGGTCGTTCTCCTCTCGCGTGCAGTGTGCAGTGTGGGCGATTCGTTTGGTAACGCGAAAACGTATTATATGTAGGGGCAGAGCCGAGGTGGAGGAGGAGGTGGAGAGGAAGCGAGTCCCGGAGATGGCTGAGAGACACGCGGCTTAAATGTTGTCAAGTCTGTAGTAGTGCGGCGCGTGCAGCCAGTGCACACCGCGATTAACCAGTTCCTTCACCCGACCGCGAGATTCTTTGGAACTCTTGTGATTTTCTTCTTTAACCTACGCTGTGTATAGCTTCGCTCAAGCTGCGCGAAATTGATGTATAAGTTTTGCAAGCTCGTTTAATTATTAGAGCACTGCGCGCTGATTTAAAAGTGAAACTTTGCTTTTGTGCTAAATTCATGCAACGTTTGTGTAACTGAGTTTTATATCCGAGTCAAGCGATATATCTCTGATGTTTTTCCCATCAAATATTAACTTTGTTGATTTTATATGGTTTTTACCGTAAACATTAATATGCTTGTTTTTCAAGCAGCTGCATCTAAAATTTACTAATATTTGCTTACAATGTACATAAACCTATATCGTTCAATCTCTAGCGAAGTCTATAGAAAAAGTAATTCATATTCATTTTTTAGAATTAATGTTTTACCATAGTTACATAAAAAATGTATGTGATAAACGATAGACCGCAATGCGTAACATCACTTAATTTAAAGCCAATCACGATGGCCAAATGTTCCTCTGTCCATGCACAACTGCTTGAACAATCAAACCGCTATATGATTCTCCTCTCCATAAAAATTCAGCCACAGACAGAGAATCATGATCCATTTATTCGTAATAGCTGCAAACAAGGAGAAGCTGCTCGCGCGCGTTCCAGATAAACCTCTGACTCACTAAAAATTTATCGCCATCCGCGGCTAAAGCATTTAGTTCGCGCTCAAGCCTATAATACACACACACACGCACACAGACACACACAGATTTATAGCAGCCCAACGATTCTTCGAGAGAGTTAGAGTCCAAGAGCGCCTGTCTATCCAAACACAAAGGCGCCCGAGTTACAGCGAAGTAATGAAAAATCGCTGATCTCTATGTCGGCAATCTCGGACGCAGAGAGCTCGAGCTCTGTATACACAGACACACACACAGGCGCAGGCGAGGAACAATTGCACGTGTAAGACGAGGCGATAGCCCGCTCTCGGCTAATAATCTAGAGGCGCGGGCTGCACAGCGCGCGCGCGCCAGTAATAAAGTGAGACAGAAGGAGAGAGAGAGCGAGCGAGAGCGAGAAAGAAGAATGGGGCAACAGCATCGCGTTCCACTGCGGCGGCCAGGGTAAAACGACTCCTCTCCTCGATAAGGTTAATCTTTGGCCGAGAGAGCGTGTATTATAGCATATGGCACATCGCGCACACTCTCTCTCTCTCTCCGAGAACTAGGTACACGCTCATCGGCCGTTTCTACGGAGCCACCGTGTGGTAATTTTCGCGAATTTCCTGCCACTCTCACACCCTCTCTGCCCCCCCTCCCCCCGCCATCGTCGCCGCAGCGCAGCAAGATCGCATGTGCTTTGGATTACGTAATCGAGAGGATCGAGGGTGTGAGACGCGGCGGAAGGGGCGATCAGAGAGAGAGGCTCGGAGAATGCCACATTCGACCGTAACTGCGGACATAATTTCGCTTTTATCCACGAAAGAGAGAGAGAGAGAGAGAGCGCAGCAATACAAGGGAAGGAGGTGCGGCAAATTGTTTGGGAGTTGCGCGAATGCGAGAGAGGAATGCTTTTCGCGTTTGATGTGTGCTCCCTCAGCTGGTACGCGCGCGTTCCAGTGGCTTGCAAAACTTTCTTCTTCCGCGACTCCTTTTGTGCTCGTCCTTCTTTTTCTTTTCTTTTTTCTCGCTATATATATATATATAGCCGCGCGTTCAAGGATTTATACCGATGCGAAAGTTTAAAAATGGCCGAGTCGTCTGATGTCATATCGCGAGTAAAAAGGGGAGAAAGAGAGAGAGGATTAATTAATTGAGCGAGCGTGACAATGGGAATCAAGATCAATTATACGCAATTGCGAGCGTGTCGTCTTTTTGCTTTGTCGATTCATTTCTCTTATTACGGTCTTTTTTGAAATTATCAATAGTTCTACGGCGATCGCGAACAACGACATCAGCGTTATTCGAGTTCATCGCGGAGCTTTTCCGGATCGGTGATATACTGCGTCGATGCTGCTATCTTGCTTGTTGCAAGGGATATTAGAGTTAAAAAGACAGGTCTGTTGTGACCTTTGTAGAAATCAAGTTTTTGCATCGTACCAATATATGTACAAAAATATACGTGCAATAAAATGAATGAGAGGTGCTTATATCCCTTTGCCATTTAGAATCTCATATATACGATCAGATCCACACCGTATCCTCATTCATTACAAAGTATATATATATTATGTTATCAAATCTCGAATAAGTATCTTAAATCGCAACGATACAATTGGCTGCCATCACAGGGAAACGTAATAGAATCCCCGGTAATAGATAAGTGCACACGTCCGCCACACGAAACACTTATCCGAGAGAAGAAAAGCTCGCCGGTAGCGTCGCTTCATGCATATAACAGCAGCAGCAGCAAAAGCAGCAAAAGCAGCTCCACTCGGATCATCGAGCTCTCGCACGAAGATAGAGAGAGAGAGACAGCCTGTATGTATATGTGTGCCGTGCAGCAGCAGTGCAGCTCGGAAAAGACAAAACGTCCCAGATGCTCCATTGATAAAGTGCCTAAGTGGCACGACAACGACGCCGCGGTGGCGACGCTGTTGCTGCTGCCGCCAGCATGGCAAATATTTTCCCTCGGCTGCATATACAGCTCGTCCCTTTTATCGTTACGTAAAATTGCTCGAGTCAATTTGCGCAGCGGCAGCAGTAACACAGCCACACACACACACACACATACTGTCGGACATTCAATCCCCCAGAAGACGAAAAAGAAGAAAAAGGAATATAAGAGCACATTGCACACATACACACACACACAGACTGCACACACAGACACGTTAATGTGTAGGCGAAACAGTTCGCTCTTGGCTTTACGTTATCGCCGCGTCTTATCAGCACCGCCAGGCGTTGGATTTCTTACATTTAATGTTTTCGACCCATTCAGCAACGGCCGGTCTACGCGATTATACATACTCGGATCACCGGTTTCAACGAGAGCGTAATTTTACTGTGCGCTCCCCCTGGTGCATGCCGATGTGTGTGTACGTTCCTCGACTCGCTCCACGTGTGTGTGCACTACGCGACTGATCTGTGTGCTGCACGTGCGACGACGCTTGAATTTACCGAATCTTGCCATTATATATACATATAGTCCTGTACAGCAGTCGTCGAATTGAATTCTGTCGGCGGGGGGTATATCTTTTGTCGCGCCCATTGTTTCGCGTACTGCAATTTTAGGTCCCTTTTATCCTGTTTATATACTCGTTAGCTGGTGTGCAGATGGAAGCTTTGTGCCATGGCTTTCTTTGAACTCTGTCTTCTTTTTCTTCTTTCTGCTCGCTACGTGTAATCAAGACGTAATTAAATTCCTATCGCGTGCGCAAAAGTTTTCCGCTTGCATAAAAGGGATGCGTTTTCGGAAAGACGTTTCGCTATCGGACTTTTTGCGAAAGAAATGTATACGAATTCGGTCATTGTTGCACACCATAATGATTCTGTCAGCGAGAATTCTTCCCAATAACGATAAAGTGTAGAATTTCGAGTCTTTTATACTTGAATCTGATTTCTCAGTAGAACTTTGTGTCTTAGGGAGGAGATTATAATCTCTACATAGGATGTCCAAAAGCTGCTCAGCTCTATCGCTTCATCTATATAGCAGTTGAGAATGTTTCATTTCTGCTCGAGTAACTAAACTAAGATGTTCCGTGATAGTCCAGAAATTTAAGCTTGAATAATATCCGATAAGCTATATTGATGCAGATCTATTAATTTACTTAGAACCAGGAATAATCTCATTTTATAGAATAAGTCGTCATTTGTATAATAAAATAAAAATACACTTTTTAATTCTTTTTTGCGCGAATCATATGTTTTTTTATAGATGACTATTTATTTACATTGTATATGATGGATCCATTAATTTACATCCACTATATCTATACTAAAACACAGCGATCGCAAAAAAAAGTCTTTCATGTTTAGTGTTGCGCGTTTTATGTGGGCAGTATAATCTCTTTTCAGTAGCGATTACACGATTTTTTATTGCGCTTGCTATTCCCTTTATTATCATCATAGTTTCTACCGTCCCAAATCCAAAATTAAATTATCTGTAAATATTATGAAAGCAATAAAGATAATCGAGTATATAATAGACTTATATGTATACATATATACACGCCGCAGAAAGTGCCATTAATTTCTCAAAAATAGGAACGAGCAGCTTCTGGACTTACTTCTGGAACTCGACTCGAGACTCGACTACTTCTACTCCAGTTACTCTCGCTACGTAACTTTTTGCAAGTCATTAATTTTCGTGAAGATGAATCGCATCCACTGGTGCTGTATATTACAACAGCTATCGTAAGGTCAACTGTTGAATCTTTTCCGTCTACGGCCGTTGCGAAAATGTATGATGTGCTCGCGATGATTCGGACGTCATATTTACGAAGCTCCTCGGTTCTCGTCATTAATGAGCATATAAATAAACATTACACGCTCGATAAAATGAACGTAACTTCTCCATTTTCCGTACTACTTTATTCATACTTGCATTATATTGATGAAGATATTATCACTGTACATTATATATTACAGCTGTTATTAAAAAAAATGTATGCAATAATTATTATCAATTGTAGATACAAATCCAGCATGGCAATTTAAGGGAGACACACGCAAACGTTTCAATTGCGTAGGTATAACTGCAAAGCAATGATACATACACGTAAACGAATACCTATATATTACATTTCGCAAATTACACACTCACGCGCAAATTTCATCAGAGTGCGAACACGCACGCGTATCGAAGCTTTCGGAGAATCTCTTTACAAATCATAACATCGCACACACACACACACACATGCGTATGTCACCACATACAATACATATATGTGTGCGCGCGAGACTATGGAAGTCGCGATCGTGCGTATATATTATTTTTGAATATCGCTGATAAAGCAAACTGCTCGCACAGCCGCCGCTGCTATGTGTGTATAACGTGAGTCATTGGAATGGGATTTTCACGGCATTTTTCAATCTGCTTATCGATAACGCGATTTACACACACACACGCAGACATATACACACAGCTCGGGGTGACGTCGCCCTCGCAGGCAAATATACACGTATAAATATCTCAGTTTTAATTACGCGCCTTTTACGATGGCTTCCTGCTGATAGCGTTGTATACCAAAAAAAAACTATAAAGTAAAGCGTTCGGCACTGCGAGGAGATATAGTACAGACTGCCAAGAGTTTTACAATCTATAATAGCAGCTTTATCTGATGCGTTCGCCAAGTTTCGCAAATATTTGCGAAGGAAAATTTCCCATCGACGACGACGACGTCGGAGCGTATATAATACACTTTGTCGCTGCACTGGCACGCGGTCGCCTTATATATCGTTCCATGCTGAGAGCGTGTCCCGTTTTCCCATTCGATTATATTGTCTAAATTATTTTCCACCGGGAATCAATGGTGTCTATCGTTTTTTCTCTTTTTTTTTTTATTTTTTATCGAAAAAATCGGTGTTTACGACGCTAATTTTATTGAAAGTTGCCTAAGCTTTTGACGAGCGGCTTATAAACTTTTATCAGTATTGATCCACTTTATAGTTTTATCAATTATTTTCTAGTTTGTGTGGATTTATCAAATATTTCCTCCATCGCCTTGGAATCTCGAACGGTTCAGAGCAAATCTTAAACTGTTGGCGTTCATGAGTTGTAGAGTTATATTTACTTTTAATTCATTGGCGTTTTCTCTATATAGTAATTCTAGATAAAATTAGTTCACGTATATAATTATTTCAACTCATACAAAGCTAAAGTCGTCAGTTTAAACATTCCTTTGAAAAACCGAGAGAGAGAGAGAGAGAGGAAGAGAGGGAACACCGATAAGACTCGTTCGATGATAGACAGAGAGAAGAACACGTCACGCGCGGCACGAATGTATACATACCGCCACGAAATAAAAGGCGCAATCGTCGTCTATAATACCCCGAATATCTCTCTTTATCCTGCTGCTTCTCATACAGAATTCTCCGACGCCCATACACGCGTATATAAAATCGAGGGTTCGTCACGCAATCGGAACCCATTTTCATGCTAAACGAAAAACCCGCTTACCATTCCACAGGCGGCTAAATAGAAAACACACAGACATATACACACAGAGATAGAGGCCTCGGAAAAAGCGTGTTAATGCAGGCTGTATAGCTGCTAAAGCAACAGCAGCGGCGTGTATGTAAGGTCGTCTCGACGCCGAAGAAGACGGCGAAGACGACGACAACGACGACGACGGCGACTCGGAATGGGAAGTCGAACGGCCTTGGCTTGTGTATATAGGCTCGCGCGCGCGCGGCCTTACGGTACATCCACCTTTCTTTCTCTTTCTTCCCTTCTTCGGCTTCTGCTTCAGCTCTCCCGGCCTCTGTGTGCGCCTCTCTCTCTCTCTCTCTCTTACAGAGTTTCACTCGCCTCGATCCTCCTCTCGCCTGGATACTTTCTTTCGTTCCTTTCTTTTCCGCTCTCTCTCTCTCTCTCTCTCCTCTCACCATTTTTCTCTCGCGCTCTCGTTCCTTTTGTTCCGGGGTGGGGATCCGTGTCGCGCCCTTTTTTTCGAGAATGCCCCTCGCTGCGAGAGAACCCGGACGACCAAATCACTGCTGCGCCTTGCACGATGTAAGGCCTCGAGAAATTCAGGGATTACGTGATTTACGAGTGCGACACCCGTTTTTGCGCTTGCGTTGTATCCTCGTGTATGGCGTATGTAAGCGTGGAGCATCATAGCTATAACGGCCTGTGGAGATTGCGCGTGTGTTTTTGTTTACGGTATGGGTCGCTTATTTAAATAGATTCGATGACGTTCTCTAGCGATTATTTTTAGACACAGGAAGCCCCTGGGTTTATACATGTGTATATAGAGTTTAGTCATTTGGTGCGAGACCTTTAAAAATTGGAAACATAGCGCGACTATACTGTAAAAGCTGCACGTATTCGACTCTCTTTACTCAGCGCGACGATATCAATGCCCATGTTTTTCAATTCAGTCGTTCTTTTTTTTTTTATCTTTTTCGCTTTTTAAAAACGTAGTTAAAACGTGCGTATCGGCCGTTCGGTATAGAATAGAATAAAAATTGACTGTAAAGTACTGCTATCGATATTATTCAAATTAATTAATTCGATAAGAGGAATATCATTATAGCGAATTCTTTCAACAGATTTTAGTATAACAGCAAAATAGTTTTATTGTAAAATTCCATCAGCTTTGACGGGAAAGATTCCAATCCGTAATTTAGTTCTTCAACGTAAAAGCAAAAATGGATTCTCAACTTAATTTGAAAAAAGCCCTTCGCGAATGATACCCCGTGACTGCAAGCTTTATGCCCAATAAGGTCCTATTTCCATTAAATTTAAGTGTCACATCGTAAAGGAGTCTCATAAATTTTTATTTGACGATGCAGTGTAATTATGGCCGAGAAACATAAAAATCTCTGCAATTTAAAATAATATCTGTAGTTCGGTAAATTTTTTATAAGGTGTAAAAAGAATATTCACGAAACCACAATACTGAGTCGCTATGTCTCTACTATCCTTTTGCTTCTTGTACTGTTATTAAATTTGATCTAATAGAAATGTGCAAGAATATAAGAGAAGAATATAATTACTTTTTATAAATACACTATTATACTTTACTAATGTATTTACTAATCTATAAATGTATAAAAAATAACTGAGATTCTTTACGAGAACTGCTTGAATATTTGTAATGTGTACAGACAAGCTGATGTAATCACGATTTGGCCATATTAACGGCAAAATAATAATTACTATATTTAATTGATCAACAGTTTATCAAAAGTGGCTTCACAATTTCACTTATTATGTAAAGTTCGTATATTCACGAAAGGACTATGTATATAAAGATGAATTATGAAGTTAATAATGTTAATAACCCGTATTATAATCAAGTACATCATACGACAAGTCAAGCTACATAGATACAATTAAAGGACTTATTAACTTATTCATAAAGTACAAATGACACTAAACTATATATAGATTCAACTTCAAACAGAATATTTAAATAAAGTACAAGAGTAGTAAAAACTAATGAAGATAATAATGAATATTAATCGTTCAATGGTATGGTGTAATACGCGTCGAAATAAGAAATTATCAGTATCTTTCCACATCCATTCAAAAAATAATTACATTAGCATAAAAAACATTACCTCGACGACTTAATAGAAAATGCTAGCAGTTGTATGAAAAAAAAAGAAACAAAACATTCATTTATCTCTTTGACCACTGAATAGTTTTTTTTAGTCGTCCATTTTCGAATCAAACAAAGTTTCCACACGTCGCAACCAATTGAAATTCGCTTATACTGAGTTAACACTTATCGTTATATAAAAGTTACTCGAACGAATAGGGAACAAAAAAAAGTGTACCACACTCGGTATATATATATATATATATATCCCCTCGAAAGAAGTACATAAAACAGGTTTCCAAATTTCAATGCGCGCAAGCGCCAAATAAGTGCAAACGAGTCAAGTTGAACGCGCACGGTTGCGTTGAGCAGTATATATACATAACCCACGTAGCCCCATTTCGCCCACGAAATTTCTCTCCAGTCCATTTTTATACACGCACTGGTGTATATACCGCGAACTCGAACTCCAACTCTCTTTTCCTCTCCGTGCAACAACAACAGATCCACACACACACACACAAACATCTCGTCCCATCTTCAGAGTCGAGAAAGCGGTAAACGATGCTTTCGGCACTCTCCTCCAGGTACATAGGTATATATACGACACAATGGACAATAACGGTCAGAAAAGAGAGAGAGAAAGAAAGAGAGAGGGGAGCTGCAACAGTACGACGCGTGTGCAGCCGTGACCGCAGGCTGAACGATCATCGCGAAGAAAAAGGCCCTTTATAATACGCACGATGTCCGTCTACGTGCTGTATAGAGAGAACTTGCTAGGCCGATGGGCTGGGGTAGATAATAGAGCAATAGCGCGTGTCTAATCTATCGACAGATGTTGCCATTGTCTCTTATCGACGCTAATTAGCCCGGGAAAATGCCGAGTTTTTGTGGAATGGCGCGCTACGTTCGTTTGCGAAGAGGTAACGCTTTCGGGCATGGGCAATAAGCTTATCGCTGACTGGTCGCTTGCGGTATAGACAGCGACGATGCGGTGCTTATACCCGGAGTTTTCTTCCGAGGTATGCGAACGCTGGCAGCTCATATACTATACGGGTTTGCGTTTGTTGGTGATTATGACGTGGCTTTGAGGATGTCTTATGGCTCTGCTTCAAATGTATTATGAATAGATGAAATCAGAGAGTAGCTTGATTTTTAGTTTTACCAATGATTATCGTTCATTGAATGCTTTTTCGAGATATCAAAAAAATGATAAATTCTAATGTTCACGAAAGTAAAATAGATATTTAGAAGATGTAGAGGGAGAGAGAGAGAGAGAGAGAGAGAGAGAGTAGTGTAATCGATGAGTTCACAAATAAATGGCCCCATTAATAAATAATCCAATATTTGTTCTCAATCAAAATAAAATATATATCACATGTAGAAATATTTTTATCACGCTTACGATTAATGATAATAATTAAGATATAAATGAGTTTTAAGAATTTGATTCTCCCTTTTTTTCAGCGCCATTATACCTATATTTCAACAATGACCGTACATCTTAAACCTTATTCAATCATTTTTTTTTTCATCTTATCACAAACCCGTCGGACAACGGAAACGCAAAAATGAGCAAAGTGACTATATACCCTGCACACACGCACGGACACAAAAATACATTGTGTTTCATGCCTCGAAAGTCTGAAAACCGAGAGAGAGAAAGAGAGAGAGAGAGTGAAGCGCCATCCCGTATTCTCTCGTACACCATTCTCCCCCCGTTACATACAGAGGCAAAAGCGTTCCAGCCAGTTACAAATTCAAAGGTGCGCACAACTATAGAAAGCTCGTCGGTGCAACGTCGGAGCCAGGTATACAATAGCTCTCGGCTGCTGCTGCTGCTGCTGCTGCCACTACTACCATAGATGAATAGGGTATATAGCTGCAGCTCGTAAATGAGTTTCGTTAATCTCTGTCGCGATCTCTCTTCATATTTCATTGAATCTGAAAAGAAGATCTGTTATGCCAATCGCAGCAGCAAAGTCTATACGCGAAAAGAGGATCTTTCAAGGATGTCCAATACACACACACACACATATATATATATATATATATATTACACTGGAGTACGACACTTTTTATCTTCTCGCCTTCTATACGATGATGTGTGCAGTGCCGCGCAGAGAGAACGGCTCGTGTGTGTATATAAGCTTTTTGTCGCGCAGCAGCAGCAGCACAAGTCGAGCGGAGCTCGCCCGGCAATTTAGGATCGTTTATTTTGATTGCCTTTATATACGGGTGCACATTGCGTCACTCGATTCGTCCATAGTCCAGCTCTCTGGTGTATAATGTGTGGCGCGAGCTGGCGAGAGAGCCGCGACTCTCGGGCGTTAAAAAGTCTCGATTTCCCCGGAGAAAGAGAGAGAGAGAGAGAGAGAGAGAGAGAGAGAGAGAAAGAGACGTATAACCGAGAGCTCTCGCTTCGCCTGTGTATCCGTATGACTTGGGACAAAAGAAGGATTTTCGTGTCTTGTGTGTGCTCCAGACATTGTGTCGTTGTATATTGTACAGCTCTTGCCGCTTGCTATCTCGCGCGCGAATACCGTTCTGCCGATGTTTTTGTCGCGTGCAGTGTGTCGTTTACTTTTTGGCCTCGCTACATACGATGACAGGCTACAAATGGTAATTTTTATCTGCTCGCTTATAGCCCTTGGGATACGTTGTCTTCCGATCTGGCGGTTTTTGCCCTGGAATGCAGCTTGTTTTTTTTTTTTTTTTTTGCGAGCTCGACGCTGAGTATAATATCGAAGATGTACCGCGATTGTCTTTGAATTTTGCGAGCTTCTAGTGTGAAGTATATAGATTCGATGACAACGATATTTTAGAATAATAATTATTCACGATTATATAGAGTTTTATATTTCATCAATACTTTTATCGTATAATACAGTGGAGACATCAATGGCACTCAAGCTCCTGCTCTTGATTTTATATATTCCTTTCATCTCTGCTATTGTTCTCATAGGTCGCCTTGTAAAACCTCTTATAACTTTTGCAGTATCCGAGCAGTTGGAATTTTCATATATAATGCGAAAGTATAAACCTTTCCGAGGATAAAAGGAATTTGAAACTAGGCATTTGCATTCGCGTTGCACGATATACTTTGTACTTTACCCAAACCATATTACCCGCAGTTAAAACTTTTTAAACTGAAAATACATGTTTAAAGAATGCAATTTTATTTTGCAAAATAAATAATTAACTGAATAAACAAATCGATCGATGCAACCAATTGCTAGAAATAGCTTTTAAAATAGTTCCTAAAATTCAAAAGGAATGCGTTAGACGAAAAGGGTATCTTGGAGTACGATCACCACCCGAATATATTTTATTCTAACGAATCGCGAAGCTTTGTTAAACGCAGTATAATATATGTATAAATGCACTAAGCCAGCGATAAAGTACAAACGGGGGTAAGACAAGGTTTCTTAAAACAAAAAAAAAAGCCAAACCATTTCTCCGATGCAGCGCGCGCTCGCGCGACTGCAACAGTTTCGCGTTGAACAAAAGGAGGAGTTTTACAAGAGCTCGCGGGTGGGTATGTGTGTGTATGTACTCGCGTTGTCACGCGCCGCCGTCGCTTCGTCGCGATCGTTTTGCGTCCGTAACTTTTCGCCTTTATCCGCCACCTCGACGTCGTCCTCGTCCTCGTCCTCGTCGTCTCTCTCTCTCTCGCTCTACGTGTTCTCCGCGTCCCCCCTTGACTTCTCTCTCCCACTGTAAAGAACGTACATAAATCACTGCGCGCGCGGTTATCTCGATCGAGAGATGCGCGCGTTCTCGAGCTCTTCTTTTCTATGCTCCACTAATGGATTTTTCCAGGAGATGTGTGCCTTTTGAAAGATCTCGCGCGCGCGCGCACCGCTCGATCGATCATCGCGGCAATTTTTCGCTTGTTTACCTCGACTACCGGTTTACTCTCTCTCTCTCTCTCTCTTTGTATTATCGAATTTTCCACGGAGATTCTCTCGTGACTATGCGGTATTTCCGTTTTGACATCTTCGTTTGGGTAAAAAAGTGGGCGCTCAAGCGGTGTACCCGCGTCTCAGCGAGTTTATATCTCTTCCAGGAACACACAATGGGGATCGCCAAATTCCGCGGGCTATTCTCTCTTCTTCTTTTTTTTTGCGTCTTCATTTTGCGCCCACAATGCCATAAAACTCTGTGGCGCGTTCGTTCGAGAAAAATCATCGAGGTTGAAAGCGATGTATTTTGCTTGCTTTTTGTGTATACCTAATAATTTCAGACAATTTAAGCTAAGATCGTTTCATTGACGAAGTTAGCGGGAAGTAACTGCGCTTCTCGTCCATTTTGTGATTTATTTGAATTAACGTTAATTAGTCTTAACGTCGTGTCGTTCAAAGACTGCTGTGCCCAAAGTTGTGTATCCATCGAATCGATGGTAAAAAATAAACAGGAAATATTAAAAGTTCCGATGCATTCCAGTAGTGTAATCGAATGTCACTCTTATTTAATATTTTCCATAAATTAAAATCGAAATAACAGTGAATTCGCTGTTAAAATATTAATTTTTACACGCATTTAATACACCGTTCAGAAATATATAGATATTCTAAGAATGAAGGTGAAATGATTGTTTTTATCACGACAATTTTAAAATACCTGCTTCATCGACAACGGAAAATCACAAAAATAAAAATGCACGCTTCAATCCAGCTCGAAAGAAAAATTCGCTATACCTGCGCAGTATAAGCGTTCGCACGACACATTCGACCAGCCGTCGTAAATTCCTCAATAAAGAAACGCTCCAAAGGCGAAAATCGGACGTTACATCGCGTTATATCGCTCGAACTCGGCAAACACACATCATCAGCTGCTGCCGCCGCTGCTCCGATATTCGTGCGCCGTGCGTGTCGCGATCCGCTTGTCACGCGTTTAGTACCTCGCGATAATTCTCTCTCTCTCTCTCTCTTTCTCTCTCGGCGCTCGTTTCGTGCACTTTTTTCCTTTCTGCGTTTCACGCCCATATTGCTCGAGACACGCACGCACAGAGAGTTGAGTTCAGTTCGCGTATATACCATGCAGTGCATATTCCGAATGCCGCTGTGGCTGTGCTGGCTGTGTTGGCGGGGATCGATTGCGAAGTTGGGCAAAATCGGAGCGACCTTGGTTATATACTACTACACCAGCATAGCTCGATTCCCACATGTAATAGTCGAAGCGGTTCTTTCTCTCCCTCTCTGTTCGTTCTCGCGACGTTCAACCGGCTCAAACTCAATCTTTTAGAAATTGAAGGACTGCTCACGAGATATTTTTTAGCTCTTCTTTTTAATAAAAAAAGTATGATGCAACTGGTAGCTATATGAAATCGAGATTGAGGATGAGTTGTGATCGCTTGAGGATGAGTGGATGAAATGTAATGGATAGGCAGCAGTAGAACATACCAACTTTCTATACAAACTGATGTATTGTCACGGAGAGTGAGGAGTTTTTTATACGTTATACAGCAGAAATATTTCTTAGAGAAGTATAAAATATAAAATGCTTCTATATAGGTGATTTTAAATATTCTCAGACTGTAGTTGATAAAATTTTAAGTGCATAAACGGTGCGATTCATTTTATTTCATTTGTTTTTATTAAAAAGTTCAATAATATCTGCAGAGTACAATTTCAGCAACGAGCTCGCGGAAACGAAAAAGTAGAATATTTCTTACACTGTACACGAGTAATTTATCCTTGCCACGATAGTAGACTTCAAGGTTTCATTTTTTAAATACTGAATTATTCCTTTCAGTGCAATTTAGTACAGTTTAAAGTGTATACGATAATTTATCGTGAAACAGCTAATTTGGCTCGGTATTAATATTTATATTTGACGGAAATTCATGTCACGAAAATTATATAAGGCGATATAGAAATATATTTTCATTGAACTTAAAATTTACGTATTCTCTTTTTGCATTTGTAACAGACTATTTTTTTTCACCTTGGAGCCCTTGATTAAGTCTTATTCACGTTTTGTATATATATACGTTTATCACGTTCCGATAAAACACTATTTGCTAAATGATAAAGACCAATGCTATATCAGCTTTAATGTATATATATTCGAAAAGAGTTTTTTGCTGTTTCCTCGACATTTGCTTGCTCTAAAGGCTACTGACGATTTATCTTCCATTTTCGGTTCCTAAGTAAATATTATCTTTTACTTAAAGTCATTAAAAAGTTCTAGCGCTGCAATAAAATAATTCAAATTGCTACTCAAACAGTACGCTTTTGCTTCTATATTTTAACATGATATCTCTATTAAATAAGGGGCTACCATGTACCATACGTAAGAACCTTCGTTTTTTAAATTAAAAGTTAATAAAGAAAATAAGATATTTACCTCTGAATCTAAAACAGTTTGCTCGATAACTACTGGTAGTGGCCGTAAATTGATTTTCAGGAAGTATTAACCGTTCAAAACATTATTCAAACCAATTCATTTCATTAACTGGTTATCGCATAAAAATTACTCTCACATCGCAAAAGCTAACTGTTATTAATGTTCACACGTAATTTCTATGTTATACATGAAAAAAAATTATGCGGAGTACACATTTCATTGATGACGTAACAATTTATTATTTCACAAGAGGCATGATACGTCGGGCGAAACAAAACGATCTGCCATCACCAGCGCCACATTTATTCCCATTGAATTCAGAGGCTCTAATGAATGGTTATTGGCTTTAAATGCATCGATATTTATTGTGACAATATTTTCATTAATACCGATATAGATAATAAATCGGTGCGCTAGCTGGTATACACCGAGTACAGCGATCCCGTGTACACCCATACAGTAGTTTTGAATCGAAATCCGACACACATTATAAAGAGCGAATCGATATAGGTTCGTCGAGAGAGAGCGCATTATCCAATTTCAAATTCTTAACAACACCGCGATTTCATATACAACCTGCAGCGGCGCCTCCGTTATACACTAATAAACCAAATTCAATTACACAATTCGGATCGTATTAATTTTAACGATTTTACGCAATCGCGCGCGCTCGCTACGCCGATTTCGTAAACACGCGCGCGATTCGCGAATCCCGAAAACATTTAATACGCACAGATGCGATATGGCATAGTCTGTCAGGGTCCAAGCTTATATATACAGGAGCCGCGCGCGCGCTTGCCAAGAATGCTCTATACACGATATCAAAATGGATTAAATAACCGGCGCGAAACCTAAATTTATCTTATCTATCTGGTGACATGACGCTCGGGGACGAAATTCCCAACGATCGCGCGTCACTTTCATCGTATGCTTCCCACACATACACACAAACAGTATAATTAACTCTCGGGTAGTTGGAATTGTATATTTCTATACATATACATATGCGCGTTGCATTAATTCTTTCGACTTCTTCCTATGCAACCTATATAGATGAATAACGCCGAAAGCGCTGCGGTAGTCGCGAGCGAACGGTATTTTTAAAAGTGCATTTTCGAAACTGTGTATTGCGCAAAAAGTTTAGCTCCTATATTGCTTTCAAAGTGATTAAATATTGTTTGCTGCTGTATGGCGCGCGGGAAAAACGAAAACCAAATACAACATTGTTTGCATGAATTCAAAAAGCACACACCGATTTATATCTATATATATATATATGCGCTGGTGGTAAATCACTGTAAAGAATCGCTGAAAAGTTTGTTATCGCCTCAGGTGATCGTTACATCGCATCATCCGCGGCAATTTCTATGATATATATGTCTTTCGCGCCCGGTATATACTATATACACACACGCCCTATAGGAAGCCAGGTAGAGCTTAAAAAATCTCCCGCATAAATCACGCGACGAAAAATAAACGTCTGTATAGGCTGAGGCGCGGGGGCGTTATAAACAAAGTTGGCGAAGCATCTCTCCGCGTCGTAAACGTAAAAGCCGCGTGACGCCGAAACTTTCTTCTTTCCCCATATAACCTCGGTCCTGCAGCATCGCAGCATCAGCAGCAGCAGCAGCGGCGGCGGCGGCGGCGACCAAAAAAGGGGGGCAAAAGAACAGCGGCAGCAGCAGCAGCATGGCAAGTCTCGCAGAAATATCCTCTCACATTCTACCCACTGGCTGGTCATACATATTATACGAAAAGGGAGCAGAACGAGAATGAGCCGGGAGAAAAAAAAACGTCTACCACACACACGCACGTCTTGCTCTCGAATTCCTCGCTTCTTATATTTACAGAGAGCGAATCGTGTATATATATATATATATATATCGCGAGATAAGGACAAGGATAAACATTAGAGACGCCCACCTGCGCTACTATATACTCCGCTCTCCCAGAGCACCGGTTTTGAAAAAAGTTCAGAGGCGCTACGATGCGATAGCGACCGATTGCAAAATGATCGGCAATGCACTTGCGTACCTACAATTGCATAAAGACACGGATCTCGCGGTGGCTGTGTGTTTACGCTTCAGCGCAGCGCAGAGAGTCGGTGTGAGACATTTTACGAGACGGAATTATTTGGAGCAAGATCTGGGGATGGGTGCATAATGGTAAGGGCCGCAGCGGAGCCACGGCACAAGGTAACTAAAAATATCAAATACCAGTAAAATGGAGCTACAGCAGCCGCCGACTCGCTCGTAGTCGTCGTAGTCGTCGTGTCGTTCGGGCTGTGATGCGTGATGCGTTGCAGCCGCGCGAAATTCTCTCCTCTCTCTCTCTCTCTCTCTCTTCCCTTCTTCCTCCTCTTCTTCTCCCTCGCAACGGAGCAGAGCAAAGGCAGGAGCAGCAGCAGCTCTTCGGACACACAATATATATACTCGCGCACATGCACCAAAGCGACGCGTCAACTTGCGCGTGTGTATTATAAAACTGACGGCTGCTGCACGTGCAAAAAGCAAAAAAAAAAACAACTATCGGCTCGCTCTTTTATTCATATCTCGTGCTTCGGAGTGTGTGCGTGCGTGCCGGGCCGCGCGTCATCGACTCCCAGATATACCTATATATATACGACAATAACGACAAAGCCCATCAGGCGGTTGTGTCCGTGGGTGCTAGTGTGTGCAGCGGTGTACACGCGCGCACCGAGCCTTGATTCGCTCATCGGGAGGGAATCGTTACAGTGGGATATAAAGGATCACGGGGTTGGGATACGAGGATCACTTGGTCGATGCACTTCCGCGGGACCTTTGCTCGACGCGTTGTTCGCCACCCCCTCGCGACGAGAGAGCGAGCCGCGCTGCTGCATCGCGCGACACTATAAACGCGCAGCCGCCTCCAACTCCGGTATCGTGTTGTTGTGTTCGCAACGTCGCCGATGTATAATTCGCCGATCGCTGGCCGTTACATATATGTACCTTTTGGGCGAGCGCGCGCGCGAGGAAGCCGAGTGGCCGCGGCGGAGACACGACTGGCGCATCGACGGGTTAATGCGATACTAAAACCGTCGTGCACACGGGGCCACAAGCGGCAAACGCGCTCTACTCGGCTCTCTTTCTCTCTCTCTCTCTCTCTGTCTCTGTCTCCCGCCCAGCAGTGCCCGCTCGCTCTCTCTCTCTCTCTCTCTCGCCTTCCAGATTTACAAGCTCGCGCTCTATCTCCGTCTCTCTTTCTCTCTCTCGGCGTTCGCTCGCCGCGCGCGTATGCGTACGCTTTTAAATGGGTGCGTGCTGCTGGCTACTGCTGACGGTTTCTCTCCCATGTATGCGTGTAGCGTATATATGCCCGACCGGGCGCACACACGAGCAGCAGCAGCAGCAGCAGCAGCCGGAGGCAGATGCTCGAGAATAAGAGAGAGAAAGAGAGAGAGAGAGAGAGCGTAGCAATAGGGGAAGGGAGAAAATGAGAAAGAAAGAGGGGAATAAGTGCAGATGGCTTTGCGGGTCCGAGTGAGGCCGAACGCGAGCGAAGTCTGCCGATCGTTGGGCCTTATATGCCGCGGCAGCAGCCCAGCAGTGCGCCAGGATGTTTGTGTCGAGGGTTATACACAAGCGCGCCGGAGAAGCGATGGGAGACGAAGAGAGTGGTTCGAGGGATAAATAATAAAGTGGATAGGATGCGGAGGAACGGTAGAAAGAGAAATTGAGGAGCATTGTAAAAAGATGCTGTGCAGAGAGCTGGTTATATAGGCAGCGAAGAAGGAGCTATATGGTCGGGATGAGAGATATAGAGGAGCGCAGCCGTTGAGTATCGAGATTTTGGAGATACGCTATATATGCGGCTATCCAAATGCTGGAACGTAGGAAAGTTATTTGATTGGGGCATTGGAATGCGAATGTTATGGGTATAGATTCTAATTTTCGGCTTGAATTATAGTGCCATTTGGACTTTCGAATTTTGAATTTCGTTTAGCTACTAATTTTGCTAATTAATATTGTAATTTTATGCTCCCCTCGTTTGTATCTACAGAAAGTTCGCCGCCATAATTTTTTTCTAAATTGAATGAAACTTACTTTTATTAATACTCATAGTTATGTAACAGAAATGGCTTTGAAATTATGCAAGGAAAGAATATCCGACTCCAGGACTGCCAGCCCCTATTTTCAGAAAAATAGAGGAACATTGTTAAGAAATAAATGGGTACTTTTAATAAATTTTTTGAGTTGATTATGTTAATATGAAAAAATATTCTGTGTCAGCTCTGAAACGCCATTAGATAAAAAAATGAATTGAAATCTAGACTTTTATACCTAATAACCTGACTCTCCGAATTAAGTATTTTAATATCACAAATATGTTCTCAAATATTATATTTTAGAATCAACTATCTGATAATAAATAATTCAAGTAAATCCTAGACTTTTACGACAAATAATCCGATGCTCTTATTTCAATATTTTAACATTAATAAAAGATTCTTTAACTGTCAGCCTTTAAGTGCAAAAAGATTAAAAAAATTAATTAAACTCTAGGTTTTCATCTAATAATAATATGTTCTATTGCCTCGAGGCTCTGGCATTCCTGAAATCCACTTAAACTTAATTAATTAGCGATTTTAATAAATGATGAAGAAATTTAATAATCGAAGTTCAGAGACTGAATTTAGTCCATTTTTTAGTAAGGTATAGATTTTGTTAATTTTAATTATTAATAAAACGTTAATTGATGACTAATTTAATTCATTAAGATAAAATCTTTAAATAAGATCATAATTTTGAATTTCATAATTTGATGTTATCATTACAAAGTTATAGAAAGTCTTTAAAGAGACAGTAACAGTTATTATTCTAACAAGGTTTTCGGTGAAATGAATTTTTCCGTTAAGGCTGTACAGTTATTGAGAAGATAAATATTATTCCGTAGAAAAATACCTGTAATATACCTAATACTGAAATTAATTTTGATAAAGTATTAGATAGACAGGTAAATGATAAATAAAATATGTTTTTGCAGAACAATATCAAACTTCTTTAATCTAAATCCACTTCTAATGTAAAAATGGATTTATTAAAAAAAATGATAAAAATTGATTTATTATTAAATACATTTTACTGTCACTTTAACTTTGTTCTTTAATTTTGTAATGATAATAAAACATTTTAAAGTTCAAAATTATTATTTTGCTATATTTTTTTTTCTCAATTCTTGATAAAATAAAAACACAAAAGAGTGAATACTAGAATAACGCGGGAAATTAAATAAAAGAATAAAAACTGGGATCCTTGCATACTTTTAAATGTAAATCATACATTTCAGAAGGGCAGCAGAGAATGTCTGTTAAAAAGTTAACTAAGTTTTGTGATGCGTTAACTTCCGAATTACGAATGCAAATGCGTCGAATTATTCAGATCTACATATTTTTGAATAATAATTATGCGAATCAGTCAAACTCTATTAAAAAACATTCCACTTCAATACTATGAAATAGCTTAAACTTAGTAAAATTTAATAATCCATCGCAAGGTCGAAATTTTGTAAAAATCGAACTCAACCAAAAATTGATTCAACGATACCAAATTCAATTAACGAACGCGTGCTTCGAAACACTATTTGATAATTAAAGTTACGAATCGCATCCGATTTTCCTTCCTACCAATACTCGGTTTATTAACTGCAAAAAATAAACGAGCTTACTCGGCGAAAAAAAAAAGAGAGAGAGATCAAAGTGAAAGAAAGAAGAATTGAAAGTCAAATAGAGAGCGACGAAAGCCGAGATAAAGCGGAATGAGGTACAGACGAATACCAGAGAGAGAGAGAGAGAGAGGGT